>VXAU01001623.1:0-50995 GCA_013399695.1 Formicarius rufipectus | reverse complement strand
AAAAAAAGAAAAAAAAAAAAGCTTTGAAGGCTTAAATCTCAGATGTGAGCTTACTTGGGCTTTTATTGCCCTTTTTTTTTTAATCCAGAAAAGCTTAAGTTCACTCAAAATGGCAATTACTTGAATCTAATTGGAACCATTTTATGTAGCTCCAGACTCGTTGCTTGATCTCAATAATAAATGAACTTACAAAATATTTTTGTTACTGAAAGAATTGTAGTTGGGCAGGGCAGATCATCAATCATGATTTCCTTTTGTAGGCTTAATGTGAACCTCATTTGATTTTGAACAAAACTATGTTAGCTGCAACATTAGCTACTGCACCTTCGGCTATGGCAGGGAAGGGAACGTGGCTCCTATGGATTTTTAAATCCCAGTTTCCAAGTTAAAGATTGTAACTGAGATTTACTTATTAAATGAATTTATATTTCATTTAAAGGGGAAGAATGTATTTGTAATGTAGAAGTTGCAACTGAGATCAGGACCCCGCTGAGGGAAGTGCTGTGCTCATGCTCAAAGAAGGGATTACTTTTCAGACAAACCAGCTCTTTGAACCTGGTTATTGCACCAGTTTTGGCAGAAGAGAAGGAGCAGGGCTGGGGGCTGGGGCTGGGAAGGAGGAATCTGCTGGGAGGGTTGGTGGCAGCGTGTGGTTTGTTCTGCCGAGTTGTTTGGCAGCCTGTTCCTGGCAGCCAGGATTGCTCCAGAGTTCCTGTGCTGAACAGAGGGCAGATGGAAGGAAGGAAGGATGAAGGAAGGACTCTTCATCTTTGGATGGATTTGCCACAGGGAATGCCAGGCATGAACCCAAACAAGGGGCTGTTGGGCTGCAGCGTGAAGGGGAGAAGGGGCTTCACTTTGGCTGTGCAGAAACCCCAGGCACAGTTAAGTGATCTCTGATCCTCCTGCCCAGTTTACGACTCCAGAGTGAAGGCATAAAGCTTGAATGAGGTCAGACTGCATGGTTGTCTCTAGGACAGATTGTTTTGGGGGGGGAGTTGGGACCATGTGTTCATCTGGTGAATTGGATAAAGATTTCTTCAGTTCCATCACTGAGCTGTTGTTTTGAAAAAAACCCCAAAACAAAACATGAGATAAAAATGTGCCCAAAGAGGTGTTGGTCACACATCCTCATCTGATGGCAGCACCTCCTGACAAGCCCACTGCTCTTCCCTGGCCTTGGAGATGCTTCTCTCCTTTCACCTGCCAGCAGAACAGCATGGACAATGAGTTGCTCCCTGACCTGGGCTGGAGAAAACAATATTCAATTCAAGCCAGATTTAGCTTGAATGTCTGGAGAACTTTTCATCCTGTCTTGGAGAGACCTGAGGTAGGGAATGGTTGTGCATGTGAAGTGGCAGAGGCACTAGCCCTCAGTGAGGATGTGGGAGAAAAAGGTGATCCTTTCCCTGGTGCCTGCAACTGGAACAGAGTTTGTTGCTCTACTGTGACACGCTGGTAAAGGGGATGCCAGTCATGGGTGCCAGTTTGGACCAGCCTGTGGATCAAACACAGTGCAAAACTACGTTGTGGTTCCTACTGTTGGTGTGCCAGTGCAGAGCTCCACAGCTCCTGGCAGGCCTGCGCACAGTTTGTGGCAAACACCCTTCAGCCCCTCTGTGGGATGGCTGAGCACTGGCCAGAGCCCCTGGGGAGTCCTCAGAAGTCATTTTTCCTCAGCCCTGCTCTGGCTCCCTGTGTTGCCCCAGAGCTGCTCCCTGCATCACCCGGGCTCCCCTTTCAAGTGGTTTCCCCTCTGGGCACCTTGAAATGCTCCCTTATCAACAGCTGCTCCACAGATAAAAGAGCATCAGCAAGTGGATGAAATCCCCACCATCTGAGGGAAGTGGTGACAGTCTTAACCCAAGTCCCACAACCTCAGAGGTGGGAATGGCCTTGGGCTCCACCTGCACCAGTTCCCTGGCACTGGGACCACAGCGGGGCCCAGTGAGCTCTCTGTGCCCTTGGGCCATGCTGGGAAGCCCTGTCCCAGTGGTTTCTCCCCGTGCTTTGCTTTGACACTGCTGGGACCATCCCCAAGCAGCAGTTTGCATGCAGCCACACCAGTGGAAGCCAGCAGGGAGGGAGGTTTTCCCATGCCAGCTGGCCTCCATGCCCAGGAATGTTCCCAGGCACACTTGATTTACTAGGAGAGATGTGGCCTCGGAGGAGGAGATACAAACAGAGCTGTGGGTCCAGCTTGCTCCCATGGAATTTTGCCCTGGGCTTTGCAAGAAGAGGATTTTGCTTCTCTGCAAATGCAGTGGGAGCTGGAAGAACTTGGAGATGTTGGAAGGGAAGGAAATGGAGATTAGGACATGTTTTTTTTGTCACGGCCTTGAGATTGGGCAGTGATATGACGGGTCACTGTGGTATTGCTGCACCTGGAATTCTGGTTAACACCCTAAGGTGGGTGTAAATAGTGCCTTCCACACACATGAAAGGGAAGCTGCAGTTTCTGGGGAGAAACTAGAGACACTCTGGCCCCTGAATCCATGTTTCTGACCTGAAAGCCCTGTGGTGGCTTTGGAAGGCCAGCACGGTGCATGAAGCTTTCCAAGCTGCAGGTGCCAACTTCCAGTTGGCACCACTGGCTTAGCAAGGGTGAGACAGAGATGAACTGCAAAGAATGACAGAGTGCTTTGGGTTGGAAGGGACCCTTCCACTAGACCAGGTTGCTCCAAGCCTGGCCATGAACACTCTCCCACGGTTAACTCGTGGTTTCCATTTCCCCCTAAAGATGAGATTCAGTGCTGAGGTTTCTTCTGCTTTTAGGATGTGAAATGTTACAATAAGAGAAAAGCACTAAAGCCTCCCCACTTGGGTGAGTTTTACCCTTTCCTGGGTTTATTCCATCATTTCTGTCAGAGTAGCAGTATTAGAAATGCTTTTATCAGTAGTAGGGCTGATGAAGGGATTGCCAGGGGCAATCTTGTGGGATGTTGAAAAATACTATTTCTCTAAACACAATGCCATTAGTCCTTCTGCTCACCTGATGTTCTGCTTAACATTTTGTTTAATTGAAATGATTACCATGTGGCAGCTCAGGAGCCTCCCTTCCATGGCGGGGAGGGGGGGGATTTGGGAAAGCTGCTGAGCAAATGGCATTCAGTGGGGATAGCAGTGAAATCACTTCAGCTCAAGGGAAATAAACCTGTATTTTATCATGTATGTAGATATTTCTTTGGAGAAGAGTCTCAACCCTGGAAAATTCAGCTTGTTTTATCAGAACAAGCCCAATATTGTAAATGAAGGAAAGGAAGAAAGGAAAAAATATTTATATATTATTTCAGTGGTCTGTTTTTTTAATCAAGGTTCCTTAAAATTAATGTCTGATGTTTTAGATGTTGCTTAGGGAAAGAAAAAGAGATATGAAACAGTCTACTTTTTATTAAATTTATTTTGTAAGGAAACTATTTTCCCACCAGCTGCAGAAATGAATGTCACATTTGATTGCACAACTTGGAATTTCAATTTTCCACTGGTATGGAGAGAGTGGCTCTGATTTTTCAAGGATTTATTCACAAACTTGAGTTTTACATCCTCAGAGTTCTTCATGGACTGTGTGAGCATCTGAACCAGGACTTACAGAATCCATTCAGTCAGTTTCAAATTATCGAAGGTGTTAATTTGGGGCTTGGGCTGATCTTACTTCTTTCCTCATTCATGTGCTGATGACCTTTTCTGGCAAAGAGGGGCAGGAGGAATTCTGGGGAAGTTCTTTTTCCAATATCCTCTCTGCAGGAGGCTTGGGATGCACACAGGGAAGCAGAGAGCAAGAGAGACAGAGGTACAAAAGGAATGAAGGTTATTCTGTGGTTCCCCAGCTTGTTTGTTTAGTATTTTGATTTACTTGAAAGGAGTTTATTCCATGGCTGACTAAAGGGATACATGCAATGTTTAGTACACCCACCTTCACTGGAGGGGAATGTTTACTGAGTCTCTGCACGTGAATACTGTATGGAGAACAGAAGATGTAAGGAAGGGCAGGTCTCCTACAGTAACACAACACCAAGGCTGTGTAAGTCCAGGTAGAGAATGCAGAATTGATGGGAATAATGGAATTAGTAATTGGACAATGCTGCACATCATGAATGTTTTATGGCACTGCCTTTCCAGGCTAATCCTGAACAGGCTGATGGATGTGCTTACTTTTACAAGCACAGAAACTGAAGACAGATAGGCCACTGCAAATATCAGAAAAAAGCAGGAAGCCAAGGTGTGGTGAGGGAAAGGAGTCAAAGGTATTAAGGAACGTAAAGGTTGGCCCAGGATTTCCCAAAGTGCTGAGCAGGTTGGTTGTACAACACCCACCCTGCTGTGGACCTGAAGAAAAGCAACAGGAGGAGATGTTGGCACAGCAGAGGAGGGAATTCACTGTGGGCTCTGCATGGTGACTGATCTGTTTGGGAACACATCTCTGTTGATGCTCTGACCAGCACTTTTATTGCCCTGACCAAGGCTCTAAAAAATCCTCTCTAGTGTGGAGATAGGCGCTTATAATGTCAGACCTTTTCCCTGTTGTTGAATGAGATTATCATACTGCTGCTAGGATTTATGGGTTGTGGTAAGAACTGTGGACAACGCACTGCAGGAATTCATCAGGAAACTGGTGGGTAATAGGTTTGGTATTGGGCTTTTCAAAAAAATCTCTCCTTGAGCTGAGTACTTAATGTCTCACTGAAGTGTTGGGATTTTAACCCAAAACCTGTGTCTAACCTGCTCACGCATCATTGAAGATCTCATTGTGACCTCTGTAGACCTTTGGGCCCTGTGTGCCTTTCAGAAAAAAACAGCCTTTCTCTGCTCTCTGCCCCTTTTTCCCTTCTGTAAAACGGATATAGAGTTTTTTCCTCCTGTTGGAGAGGAATATGGAGGCTGAATACAGAGAGATGACTTTGACTATGACACCATGACTTTGAGGCTGCAGATGCTCTGAGGATAAAGGCACCCTGAAGCAGTTCAGTGTGTGCCTCTAATAACTAGTTTCTGCAATGTGGACTGTGCTTTCTGGAACGCCACAGAGGGAGCACTGGAATGGGCAAGAGCCTGAGAATGGCCAAAGGATGCTGCTCTCCTGGCAGGAAAGTGTGTAGCACAGAAGCAAACAAGCTACCAAAGAAAAGCTACATGGTGGTGCTTGACTGCACCTCAGTGCCCACGGGAGGGTCTCTGGGAACTGGGAACAAGGGGTGTCATTGAGAGCAACTTGCAAATGGCTTTGCTGCCAGCGGGGAGCAGGTGCAGCAGCTGATGGTCTGTGCCCAGCACATGCCACAGGGCAGGCACAAAGCTTCACTATTGCTTTCTGCAGTTCTACCGACTTTTAAGAGGATATTTAAAAATTGGAATGATAATGACCTGAGAAAACATGACTTTACACCAGAAACTAAAACTGCAAGCATTCATTATCAAAGGCAAAGAAGTGTTAGAGAACATGAATGCCTGATGATGCAATGTTTTTCATCCTGCAACTGAGCACAGAAAACCTTTTCATATGCCCTAAATCTGCAGCTACAATAAAGCCTTCATACAGACAATCTGCTTAAACAGAACGTCACGCTTGCCTTTATTTTATTTTAATTGCAAAACATTATCCAGTTTCACTGCTAAAATATGCACTTCTTAAGGCAATATGCGTAACTATTTTATCCTCCATTTTGCTTGACGTCATCTCTGCAGTGATGAAATTCTAAGCTCCTGAAGTGGACCTTTCCATTTTTGTTCTGTGAGGGAACTCCATCTCATTGTCTTCCTAACAAGACTTATATAATTAAAAAAAAAAAATCCTGCTTTACTCTGAATCTTCTGACCAGAATAGTTGGCATCCCTGTCTCTTCACTGCTGAAATGTGTGAGTTTGTACCACCAAAACAAATAGGAATTTTGACTCTTAAGACAAGATTGAGCCCTGGGATTCCAGCTACTTGAGATTATTCTTATTCCATTAACCTAATATTTATTCCCAAAACACAGAAGTGCCTAACTCTTAGTGCCTTTACTTGAAGGTCTTGCAGGGACTTACAGGTGGGGGTCAGTGTGATCATCCCCATTTCCGAGGTGGGAAAACCAAGGCACTGTGGAAGTAAAAGGACACTTCTATCACTGGGAAAAGAACTGAGGTCTTCCAAATCTTAGTTCACTGCCTACTGACTCTCCCCAGCCTGACACCCTGTAACCATTCCTAGTGCAGGGAATTAAAGGTGCATCAGTGGTGGCGGTGCCTCGGGATCTGTCCACTGATGGCTTGGATGTTCTCCAGGCTGTACTGAGGTCTGAGGGCATTTTCACCTCTTCATGATAAAAGCCACATGTGAAATACTGCATTTTGAAATTTGGAACTTTGTAGCAACAAGGGGGAAACAGTAAAACAAACAAACAAAAGTTGTCGTGTTAGCCTCCCTTTTTCCCCTTTCCCCAGGAATTTTACTATAAATTGTAGGAATTAGTTGTGCAACTTCAAAAGCTGCACAGCCACGTGAACTGGTTGCTGCAACCTTTATTGGCAGATATAACAAACTTGGGGACAACTGTTATCATTCACCAGCAGTGGAAACATACTGGAAATGTAGGAAATCTTGGCCTGCATTGTATTTCCTGATAAATTCCAATTTTCCTGCCACTATGACAGAAAGAGCTGAGATTTGATGAATGAAATTGAGGCTCACTGTGAACCAGAGCGACAGCTTTGAAGAGCTGCCAGATTTCAGCAAAGGTGAATAAGACAGAAATAGACATTTCTGAATAAGCTGCCTTTCCCCTCTTCAAAAACAAATCACCATCTTGTAAATTATCTTCTCAGGTGAGAATCCATCCTTCATGGAACAGGAGACAGGCTGTGCAGCACAGGCTGCTGAGAGATGTTAAAAGACAAACCACCACAAGACAAATATGTCTTCAGAAAACAGTATTAAGTAATGTTTTAAAGAATGGCCACACATCATATTCACACAGATGCCAACAGGAAGCACAGCTCAGGAACAGAAAAGCTTTCAGATAATCTCCATCCATTACGAAGGCAAAACCTCAACATCACTAACACTTCTTAACTCATTCTCAGTAGTCACCCCAATGCTGTACCATGGATACATTTCATACTTCAGCACAGAGTTTTATCAAGAGGTTTATTCACTAAAATGTGTAAAATCTATTAAAAAAAAAAAGCTCACTGCTATTAATATTTCACATCTCACATACTTATCATTTCCACGGGACAGTGATCTGAAGTGGGAATTTTCAGGAATGCTCAGCACTGGTCTACTGGGGCTGCTGAAGCGAGAAGCAAACCTGTGTAGTATCAACATGCAGAGAGAGATGTGTTTCTACAGACCTGTCTCTAACTAAACCAGAAACTGGGTCATTTTGTTAAGGATTGCAAGTTGTGGTCACAGACCTTAGTGAGCCTTTCTCATGTAGATCTTCCAGCTGAGGTCTTCTGCCCACCAGCAGTGATGGGTGCAATTTAACCAGCTTGGGGAAAAAAGACACTCTATGGTGACAGTGGATGCACGTGATTTGGTATAGGATTTGTACAGAAAAAATGCTGAGTGGAAAAAAGCTTTTCTCCTTCCCTCACAGTGTTGTAAAACCTGTCCCTATTTAGATACTTTTCTATTATTTAACTAAGAAACCCCAACAACACCTGAAGTTGATACCTATCAGCTGTGTTTGGGCCCTGAAAAGGAACACCTGGATCTGAAACATTAGCAGCAGGTGCTGCTAATTGAGTACGTACTAGCTAAATACCACTAAGAAAACCCACCATAAAAAAATAAAATAAATGAAATAAAAATAGAGTGCATGCAGGAAAGAAGAAAGAAATTACTCGGTGCAGTTAACTATACAAAGTTCAGGAGCAGCGAAGTAAAGTTTCACAAAGGACACTGACAAATATGCACAGTCAGGTTTCCCAAAACCAGATCTTTCCAGCATAAATGATGCTGGCAGGAGGTTAAGCTGAAGAGCAGGATTGATCTGAAAGTAACTCTGTAAAATGAAATGACACTGTGGGAGCCCACTGTGCTGGGGCTGCATCTTTAGCTGCTGTTCTCCACCGTTTCACAGAGCTTGTGAGGAAATGCAGCACTAGGAAAGGCACCCCTTGAACTTTGGTTCACAGCTCTAGGGGTGTGAAGGGGACAAGGGCTCAGCTGAGGAGCTGGAAGTCTTGGTGGGGGCACATCAGACATGTTTGACTCCACAGGTGAAGTGTTGTGCTCATTACACCAAAATACACCTGTCTCTAATGCTCTGTCATGATAAAGATGCTTCTCAGCTGGTGACCTCAGGTGTGCTGGTGTGATGCACAGATTCAAAGGCAGTAATTAGTCGGTGATGAGGCACAAACAGTAACCAGACCTTCACGGGTGATACTCTGAGGGCCTCATTCCCTGTATTCAGCAAGGTCCTAGCTGCAAGGAAGACAGATCTGTCTGGGTGAGAGATCTTTATGTGGTGGGGCACGGCTGAGGTTCTGATGTGGGTGCTAATGCATTGTGTTATACGTGCTTTGATGTTGTCCTGTGGGAACCTCAAGGAAAGAGGTGAAAAGGTAGAGTTGCTGTCCTAGCAGCTCCTGATCTAGATAGACTGATAGATGACAAAGTAGAGAGGAAATGTGTTTTATGGCTAAGAGAAGACTGTGAGAGTCTACTTTATTTGAAATCAGAGGGGGGCAAGCCTTCTAAGGCTCATCATGCTAGTATAGAAAGCTCCTGGAGATAACATGGAGCTGGGCATTCAGTGCAGCCTATGCCTGGGTGCAGGGAGTAAGTGTTGAGGCAAGAAATTACTTTTTCCTGGCATGACCCACTAAGATTGAACTGGAATGGCAATTAGAAGTTGAAGTGCTCATTTAATGTCAGTGATGTGTAAACTACGTTGCCATTGTTATTTTAGTGCTGATTTACATAATTGGCATACCCTGAAGTCACACTGCACGAACTTTCAGTTGATGCTAAAGACTTGCAGGAAGTCATAAAATTAAACATTATCTGCGCTGGAATGCAGTGGAAAAAGAACTAAATTTCTGGAGGATTCCACCTCACTCTGTGTCCCCTCTCCCACAGTATGTGTGACAGGGAGTGAAAATCAGGTTGGCAAGTGTTGGGGGCTGTTGGTGTGAAGGAGCTTTACCAGCTCTCTAATTACACTGGTGTAGTTCTGGAGTGATTGGCTACAGTGGTGCGTAGCTCCCTATGGGAGCTTCTCATCCTGCAGTGACGTTTCACCAGAATAGCTGAAGTCATACTAATGTGATAGGAAAGCCAAAGCAAGAAGGCCCTGTAGGAGGAATTATTCCAGTCCAAATGTGCTGAATTCCTGCCTCAGATCAGTAGTTTTCCTATGCTGAAAATAGAGGGAAAAGGCTGCTCCCGAAGTCAGAGCTGGTAGTGGAGATGTCTCAGTTGTTATTGCTCTAAGTCCTCCTCAGGAATTCAAGGTGTCACAGGCTGACTTGTGTCTTTTGCAAATGAAGCCCCTGAGAGGTATTGGGAGAGGAGGTGCATCACAGAGCACTTGCCTTGCCAGGAAGGCATCAGAGCTCCGGCTAATGACGGTGTATCGATGGCTTTGGCTTTGATAAGGACCCTAAATTGCTCGTTATCACATACCTATGCAAGGGCCAGGCCCTACCGCAGAACCCGAGCAGACAAACAAGGGATGGGGCAAGGGACGCATCCCTACTGAGCTACGCCTTTTATCAGAATATTCGCCAATATCGGGAAAGGAAGCGAGGGGATGCAGCTCTGATTAGAAGCCGGATCGCGCTGACCTGCCTTCTTCACCCCTGCCACCGCTGTCCTTCTCCGAGCCCCTGGGCGATGCCAGACCCGCAACCCGAGGAGTACCGGCGCGATCGCGGCTGTGCCCTGGCCCCGCAGGGCGCATGGCTAAGCCCCAGGGCAGGTGCGGGGCGGCGGCGAGGGGTTTGTGCCGGGGTTGCTGTTCCGGGACCGGCGATCCGCCGCCGTTCCACCACTGGAGGGCAGCCACATCTTAAAAAAAAAACAAACACTCAACTCAACCCCTCCGCCGCCCGCACGGGGCTCAGCCCGCATAGGATGCACCGCAGCAGCGCTGCGGGAGGAGGCTCCTCCCGAGCCCAGGCACTTCTCTTGCGGCGAGGAAAGCTAGCAAACCCTCCGAGTTTCCAGCCTTCGCCCCCGGCTCGGGCGGAGGGCTCCGCGCATTAGTGGAGGGAGAAAAGTAAATAAGGAGATACATGTATTTAAAGTGGTTTTAGAGCACCGGGATTCTCCCGGTACCTTACGTGACCTTCACACCTTACCACCCCGGCAGTCCGGGACACGGCGCTAATCCGATTTGCGGCGGCGGAGCGCTCGGGGCTCTACAATGGGTCATTGTTCGACCCGGCCCGGTCCCGCGTCCCGCTCCGGCACGGCCGCCCGGAGCGAGCACGGGACCGGGCGGGACGGGGGTCTTCCCGCACGGGATCAGCCGGCGGTGCCGCAGTTTAACGGGACAGCTGCGTGCCCCATCCCTCGGCCCGGCGGCACTGCGACCCGGGCGCGGGCGGCAGCCACGGCGAGGGAGGGAGCGGACGGGGAGGGAGGGAAGGAGCGAGGGAGGGAGGGAGGCGGCGTCTCCTTTAAAAGCCGTGCGGGGCCGCAGCCCGCTCCCACAGGGCGGCTGTGATTGGCGCGGGCCCCCGAGCCTCCGGGGTCGTGACATCGCCGCGCAACAAAAAGCCCCGGCGGCGGCGGCGGCGGCCACCCCCGGCCATGGTGCGGTGCGGGGCCGGCGGGGAGCCCGGCGCGCTGCCCTAACGCGGCCGCTCCACGCGGGACGGCGGCGGGCGCCTCCCCACCCTTTTTTGTATTTTTTCTTCTTCTTCTTTTTTTTTTTTTTCCTCTTTTATTTACCCTCCTCCCTCTTTTTTCCTTTCCTTTTTTTAAGGGAGCGGAGACAAGTCAAACTTCATTTTGATGTTGCTGCGGGAGTCTCGGTAAATGACCATCTGTCTGATGAGCGTGATGCAAAGGACATTTTTGAAAAGGAGCCTTTTAACTCCGTAGACACGTAGGGACCCATTGACGGGCAGGCACACGCACACACACGCGAGGAGGAGGACGAAGAAAAAGAAGAAGCTTCAACTTTTCGATCGCTGCTTTTAAAAGGGAGAAGCCTTTTCCCTGGCCGGGAGTTGCCTTCTTGCCTCCTCAACCAGCTGCTAAAACTATGTTTCCGAGGCGGACTGTACTTCAGGGAACTTCTGTTTTCTGCTCGGCAGCTGTAGAGGAGCAGCAGCGAAGTTTGGAGTAACACCAAGTGATGCGGGAAAAACACCCCGAGAGCAGAACACCCTCCTGCAGACACAACCCCTGCTGCTGCATACAGGTATAGCCCCGGCGGTCGCAGGTCCGCTGAAAGCCTTCTCTGCAGGATGACTCCGTGGGCCACGGCGGAGGTGCTAGCGCTCTGGAAGAGAGAGGGGGGACGGGACACTAATCATAACTACTATTATTGCTATTATAATAATCCAGCCCAGGTTTTCACGGGGGAGAATGTCAGCCTGTGGGTTTGGCTAAGGACGTAGCAGGATTTTTACTTTCCTCCTTTCCCTTTTTTTGCACTCTGAAGAGGGAAAATAACTTTCCTTTTCCCTCTGTCGGGGAAAGCCGCTGCCCCGCCGCGGAAGGAGCAGAACCGGCCCCGAGCCCCCGCGGCTCGGCTCGGCGGGGTGTTGGGGGGCGGCCCGGGGGTCGGGATGGGACCGCAGCAGGGAGGTCGCTTTGGGTGGCAGCCGTCCCTTCCCTGGCCGGCGGAGCGGTGCCGGCGGGGGGAGGCCCGGCCCGGGGCACACCTGCGCCCCCTCCTCCCCTTCACCTCCGCGGTCTTTGTTGCGGAGCGCCCCGCTCCGCTCCCCCGGTTCGGCCCGGGCCGGCCCGCCGCGCTCCCTTTGATCTCCTGCCACAGGGATTTCGGTGCGGCCGCGCACCTGAAGCGGCCCCTCGGGGGGCTCCGCCGGCCACGGCCCGGCGCCGGGCTGGGTCCCACCTGCGGACCGTCCCCGCGCGTCCCCCCCTCCCCTTCCCCGGCGCGGTGTCCGCGCTGACTGGCTCCCATCGCCTCCTCCTCCGCGCAGGTTGATCATGGTTGCCGTGACCCGCTCCCTCCTGGCGCTGCTGCTGTGCCAGGCGCTGCTGGGCGGCGCGGCCGGGCTCATGCCGGAGGTGGGTCGGCGGCGCTTCATCGAGCCGGGCCGCGCCGCCTCGGCCGCGCAGCGCCCCGAGGACCTGCTCAGCGAGTTCGAGCTGCGCCTGCTCCACATGTTCGGGCTGAAGCGACGGCCCAGCCCCGGCAAGGACGTCGTCATACCGCCCTACATGCTGGACCTCTACCGCCTGCACGCGGGGCAGCAGCTGGGGCAGCCGCCGGCGCTCGGCTTCCCGCTGGAGCGGGCGGCCAGCCGCGCCAACACCGTCCGCAGCTTCCACCACGAAGGTACGGCCGGGCGGGCTGCGGGAGCGGAGGGCTGGGCAGGGCTGGAGGAGGAGCGGGGGGCGGATTCCTGCCGCCGGTACCGCGGGGTTCGCGCAGTGCAGCAGGGGACGGGCGCTCCCGGCCGGGCACAGTGCCCGGCGCGCTCTGCTGAGGAGCTCTTTCCTCCCTTCTCCCCACCCTCCGTCCGACGGGGCGCTCCCGTTTATTGGCTTTTCCCGCTACAGCGGCGCCGCTTCGCGTTAGGCGTTCCCACAGAGCGCTGCTCTCCGGCCAGGCGGGGAGGCGGGCAAGGCTCCCTAACGCGCGGCTGAGCCGCGCCGCTGCGGAGGGTTCTAATCCTTATCTAATCCCCGTGAGAGATCAATGAGACCATCAATCGCGAGCTCCTCGGGCGCTGCCGTCGAGAAGTGAGGTAGTCGGGCCAACGCTACGGTGCCCCGTGGCTGGGTTTTGGCTCTCACCTGCGGTGCCACCAGCAGCACCTTTGCAGCCCACCCTCTGCGATGGGCCCTCACTTAGCATTGGGGTGCATTTTCTGATTCTTGCCAAAAACGTGGCCGTGGCACCAGCCATGGCGCAGGTAGGCCCGTGGAGCTGGCAGGGTATGTGTCGCTCGCGTGCTTTTTGGGAAATATTCCCCCAGGTTGTAATTGTTCCTGGCTGCTGGTGTTGGCATGCAGTGGCTCTGCTGCAAAAGTAGTGAAAATGCAGTTTTCTCATGCTTTTATCATGAAAACTCTGACAAGAAAAGAAAATCATTAGTATTTAAGTTTTTGATGGATGAAGGAGGTGGCCTGGGAGAAGTGGATGTGCTGTTTAATGGAAAGCCTTATCATGAGAAAGGAGATGAATGATGAAATCTAACCTCTCCTCTTCCACATCTCCCTTCATGGGAAGTAAACACCTGGCAGTAAATGGGGAAAAGTCAGTGCATGGGTCATTTCCATTAAATCTAAGTCAGCAAGGGGCTCAACAAGAGAGGAGCTGAAAGGCAAAACTGATAACGTTTAGGCAGATGTTAAAATCTGTGGTTTGAAGAAGTCATACTGTTACAGCAAGGGCTGATTTTGTTAGAAAATCGATGTTACAATTTTCACAAAATTTGTAAGAAAATCAGTGTGACTTCTGTTTTTCTCACTGAGTGCTTACTCTGCATTAGGGGTTTCTTGAAAGCAGAAATTTGTCTTGTGGCCATTCAAAACATCTGCATATTTGCAGATGTTGATCTGGTCCTGAACTGCAGTGGGACGGAGTCTTACCTTAGGCAAGGGGTTGTATTGGATTCAGTGGGGAATGGTTATGTGACTAAGAACTGCTGACAGCAGTGATGTTTTCCCCTTAGAAAGTGTTGGTTTTTTTGGTGGTTTTTTTTTGAAGTTTTTTTCCTCTGTGATGCTTTGCACCAAAATTAAAAACCATTACTTGAGGGAGATTTGTTTTGGCAAATACTCTTAATTTCTTCAATGTCTGTAGCAACAATATACTTCTTAGCAGCCCGAGGTATATTTTACTCCCTCTGAAGCTCCTTTCAGTTATTTGTTGATTGAAAGGTGAGAATGGCTTGGAGTTTAGTGACTTCTTGAACTTTTGTCTTTGCTGGTTTTGAAAACTTGTTGGAAATGACTTGTTTCATTATTCCTTTACCATCCACCTCCTTTTTTAGCAGTTGAACCTTGCCGTTCTTCATGGCACTTTTGGGTGAATACTAGGGTGTGCTACACCAAGTACTGTTACAGATGCTGAGTTCAGTCTCTATACATTAAGATTTTCAAGTCACCTAAATTGCCAAGTAATGTTTTTCAGAATGCAGTTGACAGGATTGATTTAAAAGAGCTGTACTCTTGAAAAGACGAGAAATGTAGTAGTTACCCACAGTCCTCAACTGGTTTTAATGATTCCCCACTAACTACAGGGCTTGAGTCTTCTCACCCGTGTCCTTGAATTCCAAATTAATGCTGTGCATGTCTTGCGAAGGCACCAGTGTTCAACCCAAACGCGTAACCATTAGTGCAGCATTTTGAACTTCATGCTGTATATGCTGGCATAAAGGACAAGGGAAATGGCATTTTCCACCTATGAAGTCTTTCAGATCTTGTGTGCCACATGTGTTAGCTGTCATTTGGAAGTTGCCAACAGCAGATGATCTTGAAGGGTGGTTTGGTTGCTTTTCTCAGTTCCTGATTGTTTTCTTATTTTATTTTCCCTGTTTAATCAAATTAGAAGTTTTGGAAGAGCTGCCAGAAACGAGTGGGAAAACTGCACGGCGTTTCTTCTTTAATTTAACTTCCATCCCTAATGAGGAGTCTATCACCTCAGCTGAACTCCAGATTTTTCGGAAGCAGGTGCACGGAACTTTTGAGAACAACAGCAGCTACCATCACCGTATTAATATTTATGAAATTATAAAGCCAGCCACAGCCACCTCTAAGGACCCTGTCACAAGACTTTTGGACACCAGGTTGGTGCATCATAATGCAAGTAAATGGGAAAGTTTTGATGTAACGCCCGCTGTTTTGAGGTGGATTGCACATGGACAACCTAATCATGGGTTTGTGGTAGAAGTGGTTCACTTGGACAAAGAGAACAGTGCCTCCAAGAGGCACGTTAGGATTAGCAGGTCTTTACATCAGGATGAAGATAGCTGGTCTCAGCTGAGGCCGTTGTTAGTGACGTTTGGGCATGATGGCAAGGGACACCCGCTCCATAAGAGAGAAAAGCGTCAAGCGAAACACAAACAGCGTAAACGCCACAAATACAGTTGCAAAAGGCACCCGTTATATGTGGACTTCAATGATGTGGGGTGGAATGACTGGATTGTTGCCCCACCGGGGTATAGTGCCTTTTACTGCCATGGGGAATGTCCTTTTCCACTGGCAGATCATCTAAACTCAACAAACCATGCCATTGTTCAGACTTTGGTCAATTCAGTGAATTCCAAAATCCCCAAGGCTTGCTGTGTGCCGACAGAACTGAGTGCTATTTCCATGCTCTACCTTGATGAAAATGAAAAAGTTGTATTAAAGAACTATCAAGATATGGTTGTGGAGGGTTGTGGGTGCCGCTAACACAGCAAATATATTAGACAAATGAGGGGAAAAAAAAAAAAAGAAATAGCTGACACTTTAATATTTCCCAATGAAGACTTTATTTATGTAATGAAATGGAAAGAAAAAAAAAACACAACTATTTTGAAAATATATTTATGTCTACGAAAAAGTTGGGAAAACAAATATTTTAATCAGAGAAATATTCCTTTAAAGATTTTAAATGTATTTTAGTTGTACATTTTATATGGGTTTAACCCCAGCACATGAAGTATAATGGTCAGATTCTTATTTTGTATTTATTTACTATTATAACCACTTTTTAGAAGAATAGCTAATTTGTATTTATATGTAATCGAAAAAGAAAAAAATATAGGGTTTGTACATAATTTTCCAAAATTGTAGCTGTTTCAATTGTGTGTATTTAAGTTGAAAAGAATACATGGAAGGTTACTATGGCAAAGTGCATAGCACATTTGCTTTCTGCTGTGCTACTGTTAAGGTCACAAGTTCAAGTCCAGAAAAAAGTGGATAATCCACTCTGCTGACTTTCAAGATTATATTGTACAATTCTCAGGAATGCTGCAGGGTGGGCTGTCCAATCCATGAGAACTGGCATCCTCTTTAGGTGGAACATTTGGATAAGAACCAGACGTTGCTGACCTAGTATAAATACTGCTATTCCCAACTAATTTGCGGCGTGAATATAAGAAGGGCCAATAGAAATCCTGTGGGAGGTGGGGGTGGGGGAAGACTGAATCCTTTCTAGACCTACAGAAAAGTGAATGTTTGTTTTCTTTAAAAGTCCTTCCTTTAAAAGTCCTGGCCAAATATAAAATAATAAAAGCTAAAATGTCATCCTTTTTATTGTGATTATCTATGCTAAAGAGGAATACTTACCTTGTTTGTACCAGCCCTTGTCTTTAACAGTTTGGAAAAGCATTGCATACTTCCTCACCTCAGAGGAGAGCTCACTTCTGTGGAGTGTTGTAGTGAAATTAATCTGTAATTTTTGCCCTGCATTACAGCAAGTTGTTGTCATGTGCAGCCTCCTCTCTAACCTCAGCTGATGGTTTTGCTGTTTGGCAGGTTAGCATCTCTTCATTTCCAGGGCTTTGTGTCTGAAACATTTTTCTGTTTTCCTTCCCAAATGTTTAAATCCATTTCAGATAATAAATCACAGAACTCTGGTATTCCTTTGTGAAAAGTCCAGTCTGTAAAACAAAAAACTTGTGCAGCCATCAGAAGAACAGCTTGTGCTTGCATATTCTTGCTTTTTAAGTCCTCTGCGTCAGGGGCAGAGGTGTGATTCTCAGTTGGCAAATGCAGCCTCAAAGCTGGTACTGGTGGTGCCTGTTGTGCTGCCAGCCTGGTCTGGCAGTCAGGTTACAGGGGTGGTGGTTGTGTGCAAGTTGAGCTGCAGCGGCAGAGTGGCAAAGTGGCTTAAATGTGTTTCTTGGTCGTCCCCTTGAGCTCTGTTGTGGATCCACTTCTGGGTTTGGTGAACTGAGGCAGCACTTCCTAAAACCGTGTGTGCAATGGGCTCTCTTTAGAGACCTCCTGAAGTCAACTCTGGGAATCTGATTTGGGCCTCCTACTAGCCTAACTTGTTATTAACAAAGACCTCTTCTTTCTCATGGCTCTCCCCAAACTCCTTTTTTTATCTGAATCAGCTACATTGCAGGGAAGGTACTACAAAGATGAGTTGATCAGAAAGGCTAACTCAATCAGTTCTTCTTGTACAACAGTTGTCTTCTGCTAATCATCTCTAAAAGCAGTGGATGTAGACCATAGGAGAGAAAAATCCTAATTTCTTCTTGGCTGCCTCCAGTTGTTTTTCTGGTGAGTTTAAAAAATGCCTTGGGCTGTAAGGTTCTGTGAGGAGGCAAAAACTGAGGTATTTGTTTGAACCAGCAGCATTTTTAATAGCTCTTATAGAACAGTCTACCACTCTGCAGTTGTCTCTGCTTGTTTTTGAGAGTTAGTGATGTCGGTGTGCTGATACTACATGGTAGCTCATGAGTTGACTGAGTGGACAACCTTGAGGTGCTTTTTCTGGTGCTGTTCTAGTGTGTAGTGTTTTTAGTGGGCAAGCAGCATATATGGAGAAGTTTAGTTTGCCTTGGGTTTGTTGCCAGCTTTGCTGGTGGCTGGTGATGGATGAGTTTATGGCTGTTGCTTTGGCAGTGGTGTCAGTCCCAGGATGAAATTTGTTCATTGTGATGTGTGGCTGTGCCAGTCAAGTCACAGCTGTGTTAGTGCACTGTAAAACCTAAGCCTGCAAAAGTTGGGTGTGAAGTGCTGAAAATGTGATGAGGGGCAGGAAAGGGGTGATCCCAAAGCTGCTGAAATCAATAAAGGACCCACAACACTTCCAACCAGATCCTCAACTCTGGTGTTGCAAGGCTTGAGTTTCACAGCTCCTTTGTGTGTAATGAGGCTGAGGGAGGCTTTTTACAGAGTGGTGATTGCTTGACTTCTCCTGTAAGGCATGAGAACACGTTGGTGCTAATCTTGTTTCCAAAAAATTGGCTGTGGCACTTGTCTCTGCATGAGCAGCAGCTGGTCATGGCGTGATGCTGCATTCCTTGCAAAGGCAAACCTCCTGCTTAACAGAGAATCTCATCCTTAGTAAAATGCACTGTGAGGCAAGTGGATAATTGTAAACCTATTAAGACCCACTCTCATAAGCATTTCTCTAACTGCTTAGTGTTAGTCACAGAGTCATCAGTTCCACACTGATTTTGAGGAGGAAATATGCATTGTGTCAAGCTCAGGGCATCAGTAAATTCTGCAGAATTCGTTTTGTAAGGTATATTTAAATCCTTAACCTTTAACCTCGCTCTCTAGATTGGAAACAAGAGAGTGCTGCACTAAAGACTTTGTTTAGGATTTAAAGGAAAGGAAATGAAACTCTGATAGATGAGCAGAAAATTCTCCTAGAGATGAGTTGGGTTCCCGAATCCTGTTAGATAGGGTTGATGATCAGACAGCCCTTCTCAAAGGATTGGGCTTTCTAACATCTTTTGCAAGTCTGGTAATGATTGCTAAATAATGCTAAATATTAGAAGTGTGCTGTTACCACAGCACTCCAGTACTTGCCTTAGTTATTTAGTACTGACTAGTGTTATAGTAATCTACAAGGAGAAACGAGCTTTTCTTTCCTCTTAAGAGGAGAAAAAGCAAAATATTTTGAAGGCAAAACTGCCTTTGTTACCTTACAGCACCTAAATATTTTACTTCTAGGCACTTATATAATCTATATAGGCAGAGACTGTGATAGATAATGTCACCCTTTGTGCATTTCAGATAAGCATCTCTCTAAACACAAATGTGATCAGCATCTCTCCTTGTCCTTTTGAGACTCAGTAGCAGCTTTGTCGAGTGGCTTGCTAATTTTTGCGCAGAATTCACTTGGACTTCTGTGGTCAGCACCCTGTAAAAATGCCGCGGGAGGATCTCCAGCTGAGGTAAGCTCTCCGGAGAGCTCCCCACCGAGCAGGGGCCGCTCTGCTGCCTCCCCTGGGCTCGCCTCAGGCGGGCACCGAGACCTTTGCTGCTCCCGTGGGGTTGGGGTGGCCACAGAGCATCGCATCACACCCGGGAGGCTTGGAAAGCAACATCGGTTCTGCTGCTCTCGGCTTTGGAGGAGCAGCTCATCTGGACTGCATTTGTTGTAGCCCCACTTTGCTACACTGCTAGAGGAGGATAATTATTGAACTATTTTGTTGTATAGCTATTCCTAAACAGTTGATTTTCTGGGGGTTGGTTTTTTTTTTATTGTTTTCAGGAGGCAGCTAATTGCCATGTGGCAGCTTGATGTTAATGTTTTATGAAGATCAGGAAACAAAAGTTTATGAAAAGCTTTTGTATAGTAACTGCAGAGTTTCAAGAACTGTTTTATACTTCCTGACAGTGCAGGTCTGGCTTAATGGTTTGTTTTTATTGCTTAAGAGTGTAAACCTTTCTTTAGCCGATGTGTGGAAATTATATCCTCATCCCGCATTACGCATTTCTCATTGCTCATTACTCATTCCTGCTTTCATTGCTGCCATCTGTAATCAGAGCTTTACTGTTTCAACTGCATGCAAAATGCTCCTCTCCTTTGCACAGTAAGATACTTTTCCTTAGCACTCACCCACCCTTTCGAAGGGGGAGGGAAAAAAAAAAAAAGGGAGGGAGAAGGGGGGGGGGGAAAAGGGGGAGGAAAAGCCTACTCTGTCTATATTGTTTTCCTCTGTTTTGGGTGGAGTCTGTGTTAGATTTTGGTTGCTAGATGGTTTCTGTAGTAACAAGCAGAGAAAAATCCAAGACTGAAAAAGCACTTTTAAAGGTGCCATATCTTGCCTGAAGTATTATTTATCTAATTATGGATATGGAATGTTTAGCTTCTCCTTTATATTAAGGCAACCCCTTTTGCAGGGGCAGACTGCTGCTGTGAGATCTTGAAACATAATGATCTTACAACACAAGAGCAGAAGAACCACAAATCCTGTGCCCAGTTGACTTAAGCCGCTCATAACAATGATGAAAAGCCAAAGGCATTCAAATATATTTTTAAAGATTGTTACAGGCACAAACAACTTTGTTTTAGTTACACAGGAAAGAATCAAGAAGCTGGGTTCAGAAGGACACTTGGATTGTATGTGTAGCTGCTGAAAGGAGGATGTTGGATACAAGCAACAGTGTTTTACTTTGTTAGACTACTGTATACAAGGAAAGTCCCAGCTCCTTCAGAATATAACCTTACTCTGCTGTACTCCACTTTTTTTTTTTGTTTGTTTATTTTTCCTAAGAGATTTCACAGGTGTGTGAGAAAGTAACTGTGTGTCAAACACTTTTGCCTTGCTTGGGTGCAAAAAGGCTTCAAAAAGTATTTTATGATTTCTCCTTTCCTGTCTCTCCAGTACTAATCCTTCCTTACCTGTATTCCTGACAGCCTTGCCTGCAACAAGCAGTAATGGTTTCCTAAGGTGGAGTTTCCTCTCTTTTTGGAATGTAGTCACCTGTCAGTGCCCTCCAGGACTTAGCAGCGTTCCGTCGCGAGCCTTGTGCAGTGGTCACTTAGCAAAGCAGGTACCCTGGTTTTGTCCTGGTTCTTTGTGCTTTACAGAGGCAGTTCGGGCCAACCTTCAGCAAGAGTCTTATCTGGGGAAGGGTCTGGAGGTTTGTACCCATAGGGTGCTGCAGGAGACACCCTGAACCCCGGGCACTGTGTGTGTAACCTGCCAGCAGTCTGAGGGCCGGAGCTCATTTGCATCTGTATTTCCATAGCGCTGTGAAGGCACCCGGCTGCTGTACCTGCCTGGGCTTGTGTGGCCCTCGATGGATGAGCCGAGCCTCAGAGCTCCTGGACTTGGGCAGGGGATTTTCAGTGGGCCAGCCCCGTTGTCCTCTCATTAGAGGGGGGGGGGTGTGACCTTCACGGTTGGGGCTTCCGCAAGAAGCGCTTGGCTGCCCACCCGGAAAGGAGAGCGGAGCTGCTGGGGGAGGTCTGCGGGGGGAAAGCAGCACATCGGGGTGGTTTCAGTTGGAAAACGGGCAGGGATTGTGGTGGGGAGAAGTTGGAGGTGAGGGAAGTGGGGAAGGGCCCTGCAGGCTTTGGAGGCTGAAAGTGTTAAAAGCTTCTAAGGGGACTTCAGGTAGAAAGATCAGAGCAGTGAATTGATAACGTTAGGAAAGTTCAGGTTCCCACAACAGCCCGACTGTGGAAGATTTACAATTTAATGAGGCTGATAATCCCATTAGAGATTAAATTAAGAAGGTTTTTCTGGGAGATCACCAAGAAAACTATGAATATGGTGCTGTAGCTTGGCTTACAATGCCAAGGCAGTGGGGACCTGACATGTACTTCTTGCACTGCAGGAGAGTGTTTCATTCAGTGTGTCTCATTAAAACAGAGCCTTCAACTCCACCAGTGTTTCACTACAAACAGAAGCAAATTATTATTTTTTTTTTAATTACTACTACTGTTATTACTATCATCATCCTGGAAACAATATGCACATTAAAATATGGAAATATCAGGCAGATCTGCAAATCAGCACAGCTCTCCTGACTTGGTTCTCAGACAATCCAGGCCTTTTTATTAAAGCAAATCCTCAGAAGGCAGGGTGACCACGGGTAGAAAATAATGTGTTTAAGGGAACAATTGACATAACTCCAGTAGCTTGGAACTTGCACAAACCACTTTTTATGGCATTCTGCACACCCTAGTGATGGGAAAGTGTTGTATGGAATAATGACTCTGTAACCACAGACTTCAAAAGTATAGAACGTCTGCGGCGTGATGGAAATGGCTGTTTCCACATCAATAATACACACACAGGCATATTGAAGCTTAATTGCAGGGCCAGTGCTGATGGGAGGAGGAAGGGGTGAGGGCTATCTGGCTGCAACTGCACCCAAAGCCTCTGCTGGACAGCCAGGAACAATGAGTCATTTCATGATACACTTGACTTTGGCGTTGTTCTCATGACTTATTGATAACTTCATGTGGGGTTTCACAGACCAAAGAAGTTATTGACTCCTTAGGAATTAGGAAGACGGACAGGGTTTCTTATAAGCATCACACTGGCTGTTGTGTTTAAATTATTCTACTTCAAGGACAATTCTAATACAATCTCTTTCCTGCTTGTGTTGTCTCCTATTTTGAATGAAAAAACCTTTTACTTATGAGCAGTTTCTCACTTTAAGACCTTTTTTGGTCCATTTTCATGAAGAATCCTAATCTTCCAGTTGCCACCATAATATTAACATGAAGGCAGTTCTGTTAGCATGAGCTGTTGCTACCGGACCAAGCCCTAAAGCACATGGGAGTTGCTTTCTCAGCTCTGGCACTGTAAATAAGAGGTGGGCCCAATAGCTTTAAGTGACAAAATGAGCAGTTTTGTCCAGTGGAGTATTGGCATTGTTGTTACTCTTTTATTCCTATTGTACAAATAGATTGTCATTTTACTGCTTCTAGTGTAGACTTACATCAGGATTACTTTAAAGCTTCCCTGGCTGGAATCTCATGAGAACACCTTGGAGCATGAGATTCTTAAAAAGAAAATGTCTTCACCTTCTCTGGGAAGAGGCCTCAGAATGAGACTCAAAGATCAGAAAGAAATGGAATTGAAGTTCTCCTTTTCTTAACCACTAGTATGTTTGAAGTCCATCAACATTTTTGGTTACTTAGGCTTAGCAGTAACCCATGTTCTAGATGTTATTACTGAGGGAAGGATCAAAGACTAATTGATTCATATTTCCTGGCCTTTTTTTCTTTATTTTGTTGGTTTGCTTGGGTTTTTTTGTTTGGTCGGTTTTTTGTTTTTGTTTTTTTTTCTTTTGGTTTGTTTGGGGTTTTTTAATAGTTAATTGTTAACTACTTTTTGACGTGTCAGGTAAAGAAATCTCCCAGGTTTGCAGATGAAAAGATTTCCATCTTTGCAAATGTAACCCAAATGTACCCTAGAGGGCAGAGTCCTTTAGAGAGAGCTCCTGCACACCTGCCGGGTTCCTGGAGCGTGCCCACTGCCTGTGTCTGGGAGAGAGGGACCCAGCCCTGGGAATGGTGTTGGGAGCCTGGCTGGAGCCTCCTGGCTTTTGGCAGCAGCAACACTGGAGAAAGTGGTCTGGGACTCCCGTGTGCAGGTTCTGAGGGGAAAACGCCAACCCAAACCAACCAAAAATCATTTAAAAAAATAAAAATGTGTATTTTTACCTATAACCCAGCAGACAATGCTGCTGGCAGGGAGCCATTGCAGCCCTCACCTGCTAGAGGGTCTTAGCCCTTTTTTTTTAGTGTTCAATTTTCAAATAGAAGCAGCTTAACTTTTATTTTAGATAAAAAAACAAACCAGGTGTTGCCCCATGTAAGAGATTTCTCCCCTTGAGCCTGAGCTGCTCAGTGGGTTACTGCCTACTTTTTTGTCTAAGTGGTGTGGAAAATTTGTTGCCAGGCCTTTCTCTGTGTGTCTGGGAAGAATCTGGGAAGGTATTTCCAGCTCCTCTTGTACTTCCTTCAGGGTTTCAGGCTCCATTCCTCTCTTATTTACCTCATTTATCTGAGGAGGGGGGGGAAGAAGGTCAAGTACTGGGACACTTTGAAGAGTGTGCCTTTACCAAGCTTTGGTTTTTCTGTCTTCCTGGAACTCTCATTACATGATCCTGGCTTTCTGAGCCAATTGTTAGCCCAAGGCCAAATCTTTAACCTTGGGCTAGATAACAAAAGCACAGCTGAGGTGATCTTGACTCCTTTAAAAAGGCTGTCTACTCTTTGATGCACTCGGAATGAGACGCATAATTCATTTAATTCCAAAGGTTGTTCTTAGCATGGGAAATCAGCAACCTCCGTGATAAAAAGTCAGCATGTTAGGTGTGTGTGTGTTTTATGTTGATCTTTGTCTTCCATTGCATTCCACATCCTGGAGGCTGTTGGTGTGTCTAGGGAGAACCCAAGACTGAAGCCCATCTGGGGAGTTTTGCTTCATGTGACTGCATCTGCTCCTAGCAGGGCCTGGAGACTTTGTGCCAACCGTAGGAACCAGCATTTGGAAAATGCACCTTTCTGGCTGGCAGCCCTAAATGAGAGCAGTGTGTGCTCAGGACCAAGTTTTTTAAGGGATATTAAAACTGGCTTGTGAAGTCCAGCCCCCTGTTATGACCCGGTGTGGAGGTCTCTCCAACAGCTCCTTTCTGAGTTTTTTCCTTGGGAGAGGACTCCACCACCATAAGCTTTATTGCTGAAGTCCGTGTGCTGCTCTGAATAACTTTGGGGGTTTGTTTTGTGCTGTAGTTTGGCAATCCTGATGGCAAACCCCAGCATCACTGGGGCTGTAGTGTCATGAGAGGTAGTGGAATTCAGAGCCAGGCTGAGAGCAACAAGCTGGGCTTTGGTGGGTACAGCTGTTGACAGAGAATGGTGCTGGGCAAACACGATACCAGAAGAACGAGGAGTGGGGCCACCGGAGTAAGGATGGGAGAGACAGCAAACTGCTCAGCCATGGAGCTGAAGTGTGCCATTGGAAAAGTCCCTTGCTGTCCTTGTGTGCTAATTCTCAAATAGCTCTTCCTGCCTCCTAAGTGTTCTGTAATGATATGTACCTTAAAGAATTCAGAGATGCCTCAATAAGCTGCTGTTTATCCTGTAGGCTAGAGATAGATAGCTACATTATATGGCATAATGACAGGTTTCATCCATTGGGAACCACTTTGCATGGGGACCAGGTCTGGCCAGTATTAAATTGGAAAGCAAAGATGGCTTTGTGATTAAGGTACTGGAGTGGGACGCTGGAAATCTGGGTTCAAGTTGTGGGTCAGCCATAAACTCCCTGTGTGACCTTGAGCAATATAATTATTCTGAGACTTCAAAGGTATCTAAACAATTTGGACACCCATTTTCCAGTCATTTTAATTAACTGGGATGCTTTGAAATGCTCAGCTTTAATCTCTCTGTGCCAAGGATTCTCATTTGTAAAACCAGGATAATGGTATTTCCTTGTGCATGAAGAAGGATGTGTGTGCTAAGGATTGGGAAGTGTGCAGCTACTCAGAATGCAGCAGGTATGGAGCTCCCAAGCTTAGGGGGGAGCAGGGGGAGTTTTAAATTCAGATATGGGTGCTCTGTGCAGGACAAACTGCCTGTGACATGGGGGCAGAAATTGGGGATGGTTACAAACCGATATATCGCCTTCGTTTTAGTCCCCGGGAGAGAAATGCCACTGCAAGGAAACTGCAACCCAAATATTTACTGTGAGCAACAGCTCCTTTCTTCGGTATTTCATTTAGCTCCATAACAACATCTTGCTGTTTCTTTAGTGTCTTGCCGTTCTTTAATAGTGAACATTAAACCTTTACAAGAGAAATTGAGCAGTTATTAACATTTCCATTCCTGTGCTTCGTAGCAAGCCCTGCCTCCCTTTAATATCACCTACAGTTATGTCCCTTTGCCCAGCGTTGTGTGGCTGTGTAATGAGGAGCCTGGATTGCACAGAGGCAGAGGGAAGGGTTAAAAGCCAAGGGAGTGTTTAATTCCTTCATTTTCTGACTTTTGTGGGTTTAATACACAATCTTAACATTCCATTAGTAAGTGGTTGCATTTTTTTTTCTTTTTAACTGAAGAGATTAAAGGTTCCTTCAGATTTTACATTTTTTCACTACTCTTTAGTCTTGTCAGTTGTGTGTGCTGGGCAGGCAGGAGATGAAAATCTGTCCTCAGTAACTTTTGGTGCTGCCCCCAGAATCCAGTGATGGATATCTGGAACACACCTGTCCAGAGGTGACTGTTTTTCCCCAAAGAATGTCTCTCAGGGCAGAGAAATGTCTCCAAGGCCCTGGGACTTGGGTTCCTCACTGGCCTGGGAATGACCATCACCCAGTGAGGTAAGGGCTTTGTGAAGTGCCTGCAAAGCACTGAAGTGTTGCACAGTGTCAGAGCATCTCATCCTGCTTGTCACAACCTTCTGGAGATGTCTGTGGTAAATATGTGGTGAAATGAGGGTCATATTTAAATGTGGAGGGAAGAGGTGGCTGCTTCCACTGAATCAGTGCCATTGGTGACTTGTGCATGAATCAAGTCAGCCATTTCCACTCCTTTGTCCATTGGCTTCTTAGAATGACTGCTCTGTAAACAGGAAAATCTGACTTTCCCATTGGAATGAGATGTTATTTATCATAACTAACTCTCAAATCTGCCCATCCAGACAGGCTTTTCCCTTGAAATCTGGTTTTCAAAGCAACCACGAGCCAAGGGCTTCTCTAATGTGCTGTGTGTCCTTGCAGGACAGGTGACCAACTATTTCTCACTTTTATTCTAAATTCTGCATTCTGAGCATCCTGAACATTCAATGGCAAATTTTGCTCTAAAACTTCAGTGGAATAGGATAAGGAAAGTATTAGTTGTGGTTTTCACTGAAAACTAACAGTCAAGAATTGTAAAGGAGTTGGAGTGGTAGCTGTTGTTTCTAAAAATTTTCCTGTTACTTTGGGTTTTTACTGAAGATGAGCAGGTAAGAAATACTGTCCAATTATTACTTCATATCATGTACAAACAAATATCTCTCAAGATTTTTGCAGAATAAGAACTGTTTTATGATTAGTGAACTAAGCATTTTCAGATGGTCTCACACTCTAGAACGTGGTCATTTTTCTCTGTTTGGGATGTGTACGGTTTAGAAGGAAAAGCAAACAAACCAGGAAAAAAAGTCATGTCCAGATAACTGCCAAAAGTTAAATTACCTCAAATTAAAATGCCTCTGGATTTTCCAGGAGAAAATAATGCACTGAATTAACTGGAGGGGGGAGGTGAAAGATAAAGAACAAAATATGGTAATGTTGCTTGCTTGCTTTTTTTTTAAGAATGGCCTGATTCAGCAAAACCTTCATGTTCTTATTAGCTAGTTTGTATTCTTGGCCCCTGAAAAACGTTTGGAGAGAACTTAATTTAGTACATTGTTACAAACTCTGATACCTGCCCGACTTTATCCAAGTTCATGACCCTTTTGAGCTGCAACCCCCCTCGTGCCCCTGGGGTTCTAGGGAGGGATTTATGGCTTCATGTGCAAAACAGTGTGAAACTTGGCACTTTTGCATGGCCTCAACTTTGACAGCTCCAGGAGCACTAAGCAAAATCAAGGCTTGTGTGAGCTCAACCAGCTCAGAGGCAAAGTAAAGCTGTATTGAAACTCACATGAACTTGAGCCAGATGCCATTTTTAAAAAGCTGTGCCATCACTGCTTTATCATGAACCCAGAGGAAATCCATCCTACGTGGCAGATGTGAAGGTAAATTCAGGAACATTTATCAGATGCTCAAATCAGGCTGGTGGCAGTGGTGGGGTTGGAGTGGGGTTAAGAACTTCTGATATGCAGGAAGGAGGTCGATGACCTGGAGATATGAGTGTCTTAATAGACAGGGTATGGATAGGGGAAGTTCTGAGTTCCTTGTTGCTGAAGAGCCAGGGCAGGCTGGTCGTTAGTACTGTCTGGCAGGATGAGTGAGTCACAGTCAAAGCAGGCTCTCATTTTCATCCCCAGGCTTTTCCAGAGCCTGGGCAAGCTGCAAGCTCCAGTTCATACTGAAAGCCAGGTATGCCTTTTGCTAGCTCTCCTTTCAGGGGGCTTGGAAGATTGAGTGGCAATTTGGCTAAAGGTCAAAAAGCTACTTGCCTCCTGATTTATAAACCACCAAAGCCAGGGCCCAGGTTCATTAAAAAGGCAGTGTCCTGTTGTGCTGTTCTTCATCTGCAGTTGTTCATCTTCAATCCTTTCATTTTAGAAAGGATTGAAGTCCCTGGCAGTCACTGGAATTGACTGATGCTGGGAATTGGGCCCACAAGGTACAGAAATATTTCTTCCTTTGCTCTTTTCCTGGCCTTGCCCTCTGGACTGTCTGGCTTTGGTGCTTTCATCATTCAGGTAGGTCATGTTATGCCTCTTCTTACCAGGCCCCAAAACGAGCCAGTGTTGCTCAGCTGCAGGCCCAAACTGACTGTCAGTGAATACATCTGTGTTGCACTGCCTGTATCCTACACTGTGTAAAGTACTTCAGGGATCCTCCAAAGGTGAGACCATGGGATTTGTCAAAAAGCACCTCTTTGGAAGGTGCTTGTGATGGTTGCATGGTGTGGATTCCAGCTGTGGCCTCCAGTGTGCTGCTGATGGCAGGAGCTGGGCTTATAAAGTCCCAATAGGAATGTTCTGCTCTTGACTCACACAAAAGGTTGGTCACCAAGAAGTGGGTTGGTTTTTCTGGCCGTGGGCCGACCCCTTTCAGGATAACTGTGACCTTCCCCACACCTGCTGGAAGGGACATTTGGGAGGCACAACATCTTGCTGCTGGTGCTGGCTGAGCTGGCTGATGGACACACTGTGCTGGACCTGCTGCTCCCAAACAAGGAAGAACTGTTTTGGGACTGATTTGGCTGCAGTGTCATCAGATGGTTGTTTAAAAACATGAGGGAAGTGGGAAGAGCAAGTAATGTAATAATCACTCGAAACTTCAAGTGTGTGGACTTTGGCTTGTTCAAGGAACTGGTAAGCAGCATCTCCTGGGAGTCTGCCCTGGAGGGCAGAGAGACCCATGAAAGGTGCTTGATCTTCAAGGACAGCCTCCTCAAAGCAGAGGAACAGTCCATCCTGATGTTCAGGATGCTGAGCAGGTATAGCAGGAGGCCAACTTGGCTGAACGGGGAACTCCTGACTGATTTCAAATGCAAAAGGGAAGAGTATGGAGGTGGAAGCAGGGACAAGCAACCAAAGAGGAATACAGAAACATTGCCTGGGCATGTAGGAACAGAGTTAGGAAAGTGGAACCTCAGCTGGAGTTGGAACTGGTGAGGCTTTTGGCAAGTAAACAGATGATTTCTGTGTGCAGCACAAGGAGCCTAAGGAAGATGTGGGCCTTCTGCTGAACGTGGCAGGTGATGACGAGCATGGGAAAGACTCAAATGTTCAATGTCTTGGTCCTCATGAGCAAGGTCTGCTGCCAGCTCTCTCTGCACAGTGACAGAGCTTGAGGGAGGACGTGGTATGTGCATTAAAGAGCTGGGAATCCTGATGGACCCCCCACCCAACGTGCAGCAACTTGGCTTCTGCAGCAATGAAAGCCAGTTGGGTGCTGGCTTGCCTGGAGAAGTCAGACAATTCCCCTCTTGTTGTGCTTGTTAGGATGGCAGTGGAGTGCTGCGTCCAGTTTGGGACTGGTGGCAATACTGGCCAACTGGGGAGAGCTGTGAGCAGCTGTGGTGGGTGAGCAGCTGAGTGAGAGGTGGGGAACCCTGGTTGATTTAGGACCCTGCCAAGACCCAGAAGGGGGTGCAGAGGGGACAAAGCCAGACTCCTCTCAAGGTGCAGAAGGAAAACAGGCAGCTGCCACAGATTTTAGTGAAGGGATATCTGACTGAATAATAGGAAAAAATCCTTCCCAGCAGCAGTGGTTTAGCAACTGAACCCTGAGAAGTTTAAAAATTTCTACTTTTAGCTATTTCCTCAAGTTGGCTATTTAAGATCCTGGACAACCTGATCTAACCTGAAGCTGGGTCAGCTCTGTATGAGCAAGAATGTGAGGGCAGATATGCTCCAGAAGCTCCTCTGAATCTCACTATTTCTGTGACAGAGAACACTGAGTTAAGAGCAATAGGTGGGTCAGTGTGAATGTAGCAGGCTCTTGGTTCTGTGTATCCTGTGGCATTTCCAGTTTGTGCTCCGTTCAGCAAGCCTGGTTCTTTGTTTTTCTTCTCCCCCAAATCATCAATGTATAGGCAGGAGATGTGCTCAGTATCAGCAAATCAGGGTGTCAAGTTCTTGTAGAAAATGTGTCCAACATCAGTGAAATAAGGTAGGTAATAACTAATTATTTATTTCTGCTAGGCATTTTTTATCTCGAATAAATGAATCCTAGCCATGAATTAAAAAAAGTATCTGTGTGTACAAAAGAGACATTAAAGGTAACTTCGACCTGAACTTTTACAGCAAAAATTGTTCAGTACAGGATAGGAAATTATTTCAGTAGAAAAATAAACTGCCTTGTATTTTTTTTCCTCACAAAATCATTGTGGAATGGACAAGAAGATGACACAAGGACATCTTTGACCAATTAAAATGTTTAAAAAAGACAGCAAAGTACTTGGCAGCCACTGGCACCTGTTAAAATACAAGCCCATGCTGGACTATCGGGCTTCTGCTGAAATACGAACTGGGTGTATTTTTGTGTTTTAAATATGACTTCCCATCATGGCATTTGCAGGTGCATTGTACTAAAGTGAACACAATCATTTTGTTAATTGCAGTTCAAGCTCATTAGGGAACTATAAAGGCAGAAGAATGAATGTAACCGTGCATTAAATAGTAAATGATTTTGGGGTGGGAAGCAGTCAGGTGTGTTGCCCCAGGCTATGATTTTCCCCAAATTAACATACATAGCAAAGAAAGCAAGAAAGAATGAGGCGGGTGGGAAGAAAGGAAGGCCACAGGTCAGCCCGGCAAAGCTGCCGAGCTCGGGGGGAGCGGCGCTCGGTCCGGCTGGGACCGGCTCCCACCGGGACACGCTGGGCGGGGGCTTCGCTTCCTTCCAGCCCAACCCGGGGGAACCCCAACCTCCTCGGGCCCGTGGTTATCGAGTAACCGAGCGCCGGGAGGTCGCGCTCCTCCCGCGGCACCTCTCGGATGTGCGGCGTTCATGGCTTTAGTTCCCAAAGCCATCGCGGAGCAGCGTGTGGCTCGGCAAACAGCCGAGCTGCTGCCCCAGCCTTGGGGTGGAACGTTTGTGAACTCCGCAGCGTGTTTATCCCAAGGCTTGGTTGCTTCCGTCTCCCCACTAGGCTCTCACGCTCGCAGGGGTCCGTGGGTTTCCAGAGGGCTGAAAAGCATCTTTTGCTGCCTCAGAATAATAATCACGGAGTGAAATGAAAGCCTTGGCCGGCTCCTCACACCTGGAGAGCAGTGCTGAGTGTCTCAAGGTCTGGGCTTCTAGGTGGACATAGCTCCAGGAGGGCTTTCTTTGGCTGGCTGTGATTTGGATCTTCTGGAAAAGCAGGCTTGTTTATGTTGCCTCTTGTTTTCTTTTTTACCTTTGCTTGAAGTGGAAATACTTGTTCTGAGCAAGGAGGAAGGTACAGGGGGAACTGAATGCAGAACTGAATGAGAGTTTTCCCCTGGAATTATTTCAACTGATACTGTATTTTATGTAGAACCTCCTATTTTTTCCTATGCTGTTCTGTTTCCTGAAGGCATTTCCATTTTATGCTGCTCTAGTGATGTGTTTAAGCAGTCACCAAAGGTACAAGTTTCATGACTGTTGGATTATCTGTAATATTTGAATGGCAATTGAGGTGCAAATGTCCTGAGGTTTTATTCTTAAAGCTTTCAGGAAAAGAACTGGTTTCTGTCTAGTCCTAAAAAATTCCTTTGATAGAAAAGAGGGAGAGAAATAGCATTATTAATGTTTCTGTCTGGTAAAGCTATACACTCCTTAGCCATTGTTTAATCATATTGGTTCAATTCCTTTGTTCTTCAGTTGTATCCCAAAGAGAAGAGAGACATCTGTGGACAGTCTTCACTCAGAGCTTAAACATAACTATGAAAAGCAATTAGTCCAAATTAATGAAAGTCTGTAAATTAGTCACTCATTTTATAATTATTCAGGAAAACAAGTGTACTCTTGAGCCCAAAAAGTGTAACAGACAGGAAGATTAATTTTTTTTTTTCCCTCCTCCCCCTTGCGTAGCTGGTGCTGTGTAGGGTCAGGGAAGAGCTTCTGGAACAGACTTGGCTGAATCTTTTCCAGCAAGTCCTCTTTCTTTGAAGTCCCAGCTTTGGCAGCTGCTGCCAACTTTACTGTCCAACATGAGACCAGTCAAACCAGACTTTGCTGGTAGGCCCAGTCTCCGAGGTGGCTTCCTTTTGTAGAACCAAATATGGACAGTGAATTTGCTTTTGGATGTACATCATATTTAACAAGATGGATATTTGTTCCTAACAGCTTAAACACAAAGGCGTGTGCTCTTGTCTACTGTGTCTATTCCAAATTAAGCCACTTGCAGCTTTTTTTAGCACATTTGTTACTTGCTTCTGATGTACAGTAGGTCTGCAAAGAAGACTTAGGCAACTCTGTGAGTCTGGAATGAAAAGCTCTCAGCTTGAGGTGGGCTGGTGATGAGCTGTTCCACCCAGTGAGGGGAAAAGTAAGAAAAAAAATCCCTCTTGCCTGAGAGCAGATCAAAAGTAATAAGATTTAAAAAACCCAAGCACACACCCATGGCTAGACTGGCACAAAAGTAATCTTTATTGGTGGCATGTGGACAAACATAGTGGAAATACTTTTCAAGAACATTACAGGAAGGACTTTCAGCCTTTGTGGGGTTTTCTGTTATTATGGTGGGTGGATCTGAAGTCTAAAACTTGCCAGGCACTTGCTGTAAATGGGGGCAAACCCATCTCTTCCCTTGGCCACGCAAAGGTTCCGGTGGCAGAGCTGCTCTGTGTGTGTGTTCCTGCACGTGTGTGTGTGGCACGTGGCTGCTGTGGGACTGGCACCACCAGCTTTTAGGGAAAAGGAAAAAAGGGGGGGGTTTTCTTGCCTTGAAACAGTGAGAGATCTGCCAATTTGAGCAGCTCTAGCACCACCATGCTGTTGAGATTTGGCAGAAGAGTGACTTTCACTTTGTTTTCCTGCCAAGCTCAGCCACTTAATGAACATTTCAAACCTCTCCACTTGCACGTGCTCAGCTGGTGGTTGAAGGGAAAATCTGGCCTTTGCAAAGCTGGCTGGGGCTTCTCCTGCTGCTCTCCCACAGCCCCCACCCACGGGGGGTCTGTCCCCCAGGGAGATGGAGGGGGGCATGGGTGACAGAGGGATGTATTTTCGGGGTGGGACTCTCCTCTGCTTGGGGGTCTCTGTGCTCACAGGAGGGGAGAGCACTTTGCTCACAGCTCCCTGTCTGTCCACAGGTACACATGGAAGAGAGTAGAAAAGGCAGCAAGGCACTTCTGTATTCTGGGGGGGTGGTAGAGATGTTTGTGTTCAGCATGTTTCCTTCCAGAGCCCTGAGGTGGATTTGGTGATCCTGCATTTTGTCCTTCTGCAAAGTCCCCCAAATGTGTGTTCAGCCCCCTCTTGTGTGCCCAGAAAAGCCCACGTGCTCCACTACTGGGAGTCTCTTCAGCAGCTCCAAGGCTCCCAGCCCTGCTGGAATCTGCTTCCAGCTGTGCACTGGATTTTTGTAGCTTCATTTTCATTTATTTTTTCTAAGTCAAAGGCATCACTCACACACACGTGTGTGTGCACACTGTGTTTAAGGATATTGAGGATATACCAAAATTATCTTGCAACTTCAGTTCTCTTCCCAGCCCTGCTCCCATCTTCTGTGTTATGATACAGTCTTTAATTAGACCACTACAATTACAGACCTGCTTGGGGAATGAATCAGGGTTGTGTGGTAAAAGACACCATTGTCCAAGGCTCTCTACCCCATTTCTGGCAGGAATGGACAGATGGATGGTGAGTGAGGTGGGGGTTTGTGGAGAGAGGAAGGAGTATTCCAGGCTGTTCTGATGTTCACTAGGGAGTTAGCACGTTCAGTGCTTCTGCCAGAGTGATTCCAGGCAAGTTGCTGAAACCAAACTCTTCATGGGTGGTCACTAATTTAAGTGTTCCTCATGTTCTGGGTATCTGACCAGAGACCCGGGGCACTGACCTGAAAACCTGAGTAGTCACAGTTGCAACAGAAGTTCAGGAGAGCTGCGGTGGAGGAAATAATGTTGCAGTGCTCTGGAAAATGAAAAGGCTTTGACGTGGTTGTGTTCCCAGAGCCGAGGCCAGGGCGAGCACCCTGCCGGGAACACAGGAGTGTTGTCACATGGCCACAGGCTGTGTCATCACGCACGAGGGGAGGTAAAATTGCCCCATTGACCATAATTTTGCCTTTTTCTCACCTGTGAGTGCTCAGCTTTGCAAGAACATCAAATCACCTTTATCTGTCTTGCAGGCAGCAAACATCCCTATCCACCCTCTGGCAAAAAAAAATACCTTCCTAATGGTCCTTTGAGGCAGGAGGCGCTGCCCGAGTGGTTTGTTATTAGGAGCAAAACTCGGAGGCACAAATGTTGATCTTCTGCTGCACAGCAGTTTATGGCTGGATAAAAGGTTGCCGAAAATAGGTTTGATTTAAATAAAACAACTCTCTCCACTCTAATTTTTCATGTGTGAAGGCTTCAGACAGGCTCCTGTGGACGTCAGCACAGGCCAGTGCGTGCCAAATGAGAAGTTTCAGGATCTTTGAAATTAGGCATCTGTTATCTCTCGCCTGGGGTTTACTTAAGGAAAACAAGAATTCAAAACAAGAATGCGTGCAATCTTTACAGAAATACTGATGTTTACAGTTTGACCTTTACTTTCTAGTGTTTAACTGAGGACTAAGTATTTGGAATTATGCTTTGGCGTATAAATGTTTATCATCAGATAGGAATGATATCAGAGTTCTTGCAAAAGTAAGTTCCTCGGAAAGATCTGACTGAACAAAGATCCACAGTAAGGGAAAGGGAGGGAAGATAAAAGCTGGGAGAAAGGTTTGGGACTTTGTGGCATCGCTGCAGCTCTGAGAACGGCATCCTCGGGGCAGGTGTCCCTGCTGTGCCAGCAGCCCTCTCCCTCCAGGGGTGGCACTGCTCTGCTCCTGTGTGCAGGTAAAGCCCAGGGCCCTCGGGGAGGCCCCGAAGGGCAGCCCTGGCAGCTGGGCAGGGGTTGGGCCGCAGTGGTGTGAGCAGAGGGGACAGGCTCATCTCACACTGCGAGCCTTGTGGAAGCTCACTGGCACCAGTGGGGTAGTTCTGCAGCGGGGCAGAAAAACCTGCTGGGTTTGGGCCTCCTGTTTTTCTGCAAAGACTGTAACAGGTGGAGTTTCTGATCAGTGTCTTTGAGAAGCTGAAAGAGGGAGGAGATGGGGGTGTGTTGGGGGAAAAGGTTAGATAAGGTGTAGGAATAGCAGGCAGCTATTGTGGAGCTCTGAGCTTACACTTTGTCTCCCTCACTATACAATATCCTGCTTTTCCAGTTCCCTGAGCACCTCAAGTTGTTGTCATTCTCTGTAGGAGATGCTGGGATCTCCCCTTTCTCCATGCCTTTTCCACACAGGTGCAGGAAGTCAGTAGAATTCAGTTTAAGAAAGGGGGCTCAAAGAGCCATTAGTGTGTTCCTTTTTTCTGTGCTGATGTAAACATGCTGGGATGATGTTTGGATTCCTCTGCTGTCGGTGAGGGCAACTCTGGGTCAATCTTTGGTGAGTTTCTTTTATCAGTTCTGTTTCTTGATGAGCTTCTTGCTTGTGTGCCTGCTTGATTTCTTTCCCTTCTCGTTCCATTTTTGCACTTGGCTAAAGGACAAACTCCTCTTCCCTCTCTCTCCCAATCCATGATGCTGGGGCAGCTCCCAATCCCACTCTGGGGGGAGCCTGACTGAGGGAGCTTTGCCGCTGATGGGGTCACAGAGGGTTTATTTAATGTCACTGCTGTGGAGTTCCTGGCTGGCTGAGGAGCGTGTATTCATTCCCACACCTTGGAGAGACCTTTGCATACGTTGTTCCATTTTTTGCCCCCCTCAAATTTATGGCAAGAGAACAAAATGTCAGACAAGTTCACAAGTTTTCTGCTGCTGCCTCCAGCATTGGCTCTGATTTGTTAGCCCAACCTTGGAGAGATGTTCAGAGGTCCAATAAAACCAATCCCAGATGTTGCTTGGAAAGGTGTGCAGGAATAGGGAACAAGAGGTTCTTCAGGCTGTCATGCCTTCCCTTCCTCTTCAGGAACAGGGTTGATGGGTTCTGCTTCCTGCCTGCCCTTGAAGGCAGTTTTTTAATGTCTATTAAAATGTCTGCTTGGGCTGACATTCTGATGTGGATGGGTTTGCAGTCCCACCTCGGTCCTGTCCTGCTCCCTGTGTAACCTTCCACTAGAGAGTAGGAGCAATGTGTGTGTAAAATAGGCTTTGGAGCCCAGATGGCATTTTTTACCTTTGTTCCCACAGCTGACAAACAGCCAGTGCAATTCAGAGGAGGGAAAAAAATCTCAGGAACAGCATTTTTAAGTAAGTCTTAGTGTAATTTTTTTCACCTTTTATTGGATGTATGTACAGTCATAAGTCAACCTTGCTGGTTTTGATCCAACAGATGTACAATGGGTAGAGGTGCAAACACAGTTTGTTGGAGTGCACACTTGTCCCAGCTCATGGCAGAGGCAAAGCTGCTCATCAGCTCCTGTAAAGTGGAGAGCAACCAAAAAATCTTCAGAGGTGTCACATTAGGTTCTGATCTTAAGCTACTCAAGCTACAGGAGATGTGACTCCAGTGGTTTGGGAAAGCTGTTCCTGGTGGCTGTGGGTCACTTAGGGCAGGATGAAGACCATCCTGCTTTGTAAGTATTTAATCCTGGTTCATGTGTTAATAGATGGTGGCAATGCCAATTTGGTCTGAGTGCTTGAGGTGGCCTAAGGATGTTCCAGCTGGGACCACCTGGCTGTAGGTAAAGCAGAGCCCCTCAGATTTAGGGCAGGCTCTGCAGACTGTTAGACTGGGTTTACACGTTTATTCTGGACATTGATTTCTCTGAGAACTTGTTTTAATCTTTGTTTGGATCAATCCCTCTCCCAGACTGGTGGCCAGAATTTGAATTCAGGTTTTGCTGAGAGAAAGGGGATTCAGGGTTTGCTAAGAGAAATGCTTGCTATGATCCACCTTGCTCTGGCTCTGGTCTTTTGGGGTACTTCAGCTATTTCTCCTCTGCATTCAACGTTGTGGTTTCTCAATGCCACTTCCTCCCTGTGGCCAGAGGCAGATGAATTCCTTTTTCTTTCTTTTGAACTAGTAGATGGAGCAAAGGGAAGGTGAAGCCACTGCTGGAATACCAGTCTTTCCATCAAACTTATGTATGCTCTGTAAGAAAAACTTTCCATGAGAAATGAGTATTTATGTGGAGCAGTTGAATTTAGTAGCTTAGTGTCTGAATAGTGCCATTATTTTTTTCATGCAAACTTTCCAGTACTTTTTTCCTCCTTTCCAAACAGCCCATTGTCCAGTGTTATCTCTGAAACCACAGTCAGATAACACTGGACAATGCACTAGTGCATACAGCCTGGTTGGTTAATTATCCACTCCTCTACTAATACAGTTTTAATAAGGGAACTTGTCTTAATGGGTTGCCTGGTAGGAATTTGGCTGGTTTCCTCGTTCTGCAAATGCTGTTGGAGGGTTTGTGTTGATGACTGCATGTTTTGGTTCAGATTTGGAGCTTGCTGTACATTCACACTGATTTCACTGCAGATCTCCTGCACCCTGTTGTGTCTCTCAGGGTTGCAGGCACTGCACTGTGTGTTGGGCAGAGCAAACCTCTGAAGGGCAGAGGGTTCAAGCCCTGCCCTCCAAGCACAAGGCTGAGTGGCTGGTGCTGAGCTGTGTGATGAAGATACCAAGGGCCAAACCAGCAGTGACAGAACAAACACACTTCTACTGAAACGTGGGGTGGTTGGGCTTTTGTCAGACCCGCGTTGTGTTGGCATCTCTGTATGGAAAGCTGGTGAGGTCTCTTAAAAGAGGGACATACCTTGTAAGGATGGTGGTCCCTCTGTGTTCTGGCCTTCTGGGAGCTTTCCTGAGCTTTTGGGTGACAGAAAAGATGTGTGGTACCTATTTCCATTTATTGACTGGGGAAGAAACTTCACCAAGTCCCCTTCTATCCCAAGCTATGCTCTATTCAGCAGCATTGTAAGCAATTTTAGTTGTCATTGCTAACACAGACAAAATCACATTTCAACCCGAGGGTTTGTTTGGGAGAGTTTTACCCTCAAAACTTTTTTTTAAGTCAGTGCCTCCTTCCAAGGAGAAAATACATCCCTTCGGTCATCTGGCCCCTCAATCTCCCACATTCCACCTTTCACATTTCTAGTTTGCTGTTGAAGTCCCTCATTTTGTAATAGGACTGTGGGGGCGTGAAGCCCGTGGCTCCGCTGGGAGGTGAGTGCTGCTCGCTGTGTGTGCTGCAGTGGGCACTGCCGTGGTGGTGCCCAGAGACGCCGCTGTGCCCCTGCAGAGGCTGCACTGGCTGTCAGAACATTTCCTGCTGCTGAGGATTAGAGAAGCTGCTTGCCCCGGGAGCAGATGGCCACCTCTCCACCCATCCTCTCAGGTATGGGGAGGCAGCCAAAAACCAGCTTAAAAGAGCAAAGTATAAACTGTTCAAAGGAGAACAGAAAGGAACATTTTTTTTCAAACAGCTTAATGAAGCACTTGTTAAGGACTGCCAGGGACACATTTCCATTCTACACAGGGCATTCATTAGAAAAGCAAACACCCTCCAGCACCATTTGTAGGAACAAAGCAGCTCACATTTTATAACGAGGTGTTAATTTAATGAAGGAGGGGACTGGCAGAGGAGCAGGAGGCAGGAAACTAAAGGACAGACACCTTTTCCTGGGAGGACGGGCCAGCTGTGCCGTCCTGCTTTGCCGTGTGGTGGGGGCAGGTGGGGGCTGTGCCCTGCGCTGGCAGGGACGGTCCTGGGCGAGGGGTTGGCCAACAGCTGGATGCAAGATCGATGCAAGGGAACAACCAGGGTCCCCCAAGGCGATGGCTTCAGGGTAACCTCTTGGGCACCTTTTTGCCGGGCACAAAGACTGATGGGATGTGGCTGCAGGGGCAGCTTCCACCTCTGCTGCCCCTGGCCGGGAGCCCAGAAACCCATCGGAGCGGGGACCTCCCCTGCTCCTGCTCTGTGCCCTGCTCCAGGGCCTGACATCCTGGCATTTCCCAACTCTGCTCTCGGGCTCCCTGATGTTTATTGCTTCTTGCAAAATACGGTGGCAGTTCAGCCACCTCTGCTGTGCTTGGGATGTCCGTGGATTTGGGACTCAGCAGCCAGGAAGAGCCGGTGTAGGGCCAAGGGATGTTTACCAGTGGGTCATCCCGAGGGATGCACAGCTCTGGGGTCACTCAGAGGAAAGGGGGATGGGGTGTCCCAACCTGCTTTTCTGGAGGGGTGAGAAACATCAGGAGCACTTTGCCCCGCTGCAGCTGGGGGATGGAGGAAAGCTGTGTGCTCCCAGGATTAGCCAGGTGTCACCGAGGGAGGGCTGGGAGCTGAGGGCAAGTTTTTCTGCATCTCTTGCCAGGACTTTGGCCTCAAGCTTATCCCTGGTTTTCATACATGTGTGTAATTCCCACCAGGGAATTTCTGCCAGAGCATCCAACCCATACAGTTACTCCCTGTGGGGACAGGGCCAAAGTTAACCTGCACTCCCAGCTCTGGGAGAACGGGAGTGACTGTGGAACTCGGCCAGCGAGGAGGTTTAAGAGTTGGAGGAAAAGCACATGACAGGAGTCCAGGTCTTATTTTAATGCCACTATCCTGTTTTTTGATCAGAGCAGGAGAGCATTCTGGCCACAAACCTTCACAATCATTCAGACCACTGGCACAGATGAGGTAATTTCTCGTGTTTATATTTATCTGTGCATTGTGCTCTCCCCGTTCCTGCTCCTCATGGGACTGGGATGTGAAGGGAATTTCCTGCACACACACAGTATTGTTGTTGCAGGGCTTTTGTGAACATAAACCACTTCAGGCAGCAAGGAGGAATAATACTCTGTTCTGGCAGTAAAAATACAGAGTTAGGAAAACTCCCACTCCCTCAAATCATTTTCCTTCTGGTCGCTTGCTGAATATTTTACTAGAAGATTAGAAGGAGAAGTGGCCACATTTAGCAGCTGCTGACACGTCCCAGCACTGTGGGTGCCGAGGTCAGCTCTGGAGGGCTGTAAATCAGCCCAGCTTTGCTGCAGCCTGGCCCTGCCTTGGCAGCTGGGCAGAGGCTTGGTGAGGAGCACGTGGAGCCCTCCTGTCCTGCTGCACTGGAGCTTCTCTCTCAGCTCTACAAGCAAAGAGCACGTGGCGTGGTGAGGTTTGGCCTTGTGGTCTCTCATCTCTGGGTCTGTCGCTCGTGGTAGTGGGGCAGGTTGGAAATATGTGTCCCCTTTGGTTTCTGGGTCCTGTAAATAGAAATATCTGTATTTCTATTCTATCAGTATCTTTGGCTAGGGAATGAAAACTGCTGGTTTGCACTGGGAGTGAAGTGTGATGGGACACGGGGTCCTTGTCAGTGGGCCAGACTTGGAGCGATGCACAACACCTGCAATAACCCAGCAGAGTCCAATTAAAGGCAGATGTGCAAAGAAGGATCCCCTTCTGTCCACCCCTCCCTCCTGCCCCCAGCATCAGGCTCGGGCTGTGGCTTAGGGCAGCAGAGTTTCCTGCTGAGGGCAGGCACTGTGCTGTTCCAGAGGTCTCCCCAGGCTGTGGGGTGCTGTTACCACAGGAGCTGTGAAAATGCAGGGGTGAGACTTTGGAGGACAGAGCCATCCCTGGGGCAGCTCCAAGGCTGCCACTCCCTGGCACCACACCCCCTTCCCCACATGGCATCACTTTGGGAACACGGAGATGTTCCCAGAACACAACTGTGCCCAGGTCCTGCCTGGGAAGGGAAGGTATCCCCAGTGAGGTGACAGCTGTAGGAGAGTGCCATGGTCCAGCAGGTAGACCTGAGAGAAAATGGTGGTGCCCTAGACACTGTGATAACACATCTCTTCCAAAATTACACTTGGAAGAGGCATCTGAGTGCAAAAAAAACCCAACAGAGAAAGGAAAAAAAAAGCAGAACAAAAAGCCAACCCTCATGTAAACCCCGGGGCTGGAGGAATAAAAGCACCAGAAAACATTTATATTGGGCTCTCTTGATATCAACACAGATGAAATGGATCCCCATGCTTCCCTCCAAACCGCAGGCTCTAAAGTGGATTCCAAATCCCATCCCCACTTTAATTTAAGGGCCTCCCAATTAGACCGTTGGATGCCTTTCAAAGCTTTGTATAAATTGGAGATTGTGCATCCAGCAGCAGAGCCGGAGCTCCCTGGCCAAGCTCTCCGGGTCCTGCAGGGGAGCTCAGGGGCCAAACGTGGTGTGCAGGTGGCCCACAGAGGGCAGCAGCAGCCCTGCTACCCCAGGGCTGGTATCTGCTCCAGCATTGCTCCTTGGAGAGCCCTCGGTGCTGCTGCCGGGGGGCTGGAAGTGGCAGGGCTGTGGGAGTGAGGGATTTCTCCCGTGTGCTGATTGAAGTGGANAAAAAAAAACCCCAAAAAACACTCATCACAGAACACGTGGTTCTGGTCATGGTGTATCTTTCACAGTTGGTTTTAAAGATTGTTGTTGTTGTTGCTCAGACCAAGGATTCTCCTGTATTTTCCTAAGAAAGAATACAGTCCTATGTGGTGGAATCTTCTAGTGGGAGAAGGGAGAACCAGGTGTCTTTTACTCCCATGTGAACCTCAAATGTTTCCTCTCATCCCACTTGCACCCCCTCTCCTATCTCTGCTCCTGGGGCCGCTCCCACCCCTCAGCAGCTCCTGGGCTGTCCCTTGAGTGAGGAGGGACACAGGGAGCTGTCCCTGTGGGATGCAGAGAGCTGTGGGCACAGCCACATTCCTGGGAGTCCTGGATGGGAGACCAATGGATGACTCCTTGTTCCTCAGCAGTTGGCTGGAGAAGGTGGCAGGTGATGGGGGGTGGCTGCTGTGGTCCTGCACCTTCTCCCATGGCTCTGTCCTTCCCCACCCTTGGCAGCTGCTGCATTGTCAGTGCAATGAACCAAACCAGCTGCAGAGAGAGAATTTTATTAAGCTTCATATTGATGGAAATGTGATCGTGGTTCTCACTTTAAATATTTTCTATCAGGCTTCCGAGCCCAAAGTCAGAGTAGAGCAGCTCAGTGCACTGGTATTAATTGGCTCCAGTAAGTGGATTAATTTAACAATGATTAAGTGACCAAGGGGTTGGGAAGTCATCTACTCAGGCTTTTCCACATGAGTTTGGGTCTGGACTTCCTGAGGAGCTGGAGCTGCAGGAGGTGCTGAGCCTGGTTCTGTCACCCAGGGCAGATCCCTCACTTCCTGGACCAACCGATGGGTGCCAAATACAGGATTTGACTACAGTAAATTTTTTTTTTTTTCATCTCTGTAAAGTAATTTTTTCATGGTAAAATGCCCTATTTGGCATAGTTCAAATTAGGACAGTCTCTTCTGGTTTTGGCAGAGGAGTGGAGCACTTGCAGGGTGGCTCCTTTTCTGCTACCACCGATGCCAACTGCTTTAACCTACTGAGCCTCAAGTGAGGCACGGAGGACTGGCCTGAGCTGGAAGTTCTTTTTTCCTTATGTACAGGAATGTTCCCATTTGATCAGTCTTCTCTTGAAACACGAGAATTCTTCTTTAAGAAGACAACAGGCAGGTAAAAAGTAATCATAAAGTCCAGAGGATAAACGTGTGCCTCTTTTAAGGTAAAAACCACAATGTCACCATTAAACTGTCAAATTATCCTCTGCTTAATTTCTATATAGATTTTAAAACTTTCTGCAGGCAGCCAATAAACCTCAAGGTGATAGGACTTGTGTCTGCTTCCATTGAAGTTGGTGGCAAACCTCCCATTTATTTTGGTGTGTAGGATCAAACCCCCAGCACATAAATAATCAGGCACTGTGATTCTTCTGTCCGTATCTCTCCCTTCCTCTCTGAAAACTTCTGAGGCTGGGCCCAACACTGATCTGATGCACAGGCTGGGAGCATCTTTATTTCTTTCTTTCTTTCCTTTTTTTCCCCCCCTTCTTCTTTGTGGGTTTTGATCTCTCCCTTTGAAATGGAAGCAGATTCCCTGCAGGGTGCTCTGTGATCATTTGCTGGGTGTAGTCGCATGCTTTCACTTCTTGCTGTAGGTGAAATGGCTCATGTGCAAGGATGTTAACTCTCTGTTGGGCAGGAGCAACGCTGCATTCCTGCTCTTTTCCTGCATTCTTAACAGAGTAGGCAGCTTCCCCCAGCCCATAAAACCTCAGGGTGTGCAATGAGAGTACAAGATGTATGTTTTAGGGAGAGCCACATCTTGGACAGAGCTGGTTAGTTGATCTAAATAAAAGGTATTACCTTTTCCTGCAAATTTGTGCACGATCCAATGGTTGTTGTCAATTATGATTTACTTGCTGTGGAAGAAAATGTCATTTCCCCTTGGTTTCACTGGAATGAAGCAGTTGGAGAGGGTAGATGAAGAGGGAAATTACAGTGATGGGGTAAGTACAGGGAGAAAAAAAATAGACTGTTTTAACAGGAGAACTCTGGTTAGGCCCAGCCCAGAGAAATATGTAAGAATGTGCTTGTGATTTGCTTCCAACAGGATTTTTAAGCCTATACTTCACTAAAAGCAGGAGTATCTCATTGCTTAAGGTTAAGCACATGCTGAAATACTCATCTGGAGGTAAGCCCTGGTTGGCAAGGCTGGAAGAAACAGAGATCACATAATCAACTTCCAAAGCAAGAGCCTAATCCTACCAGTCAGATATTTCGGGGGAGTTTCCAGGAAGGCAGAGAGGTTGCAGGAGGTGGATCTGCCTCTCTGATCTTACAGATTTCCTGGCAGGTGCAAAAGCAACTGCTCTGAACAATACCAGAGGTGTTTGCAGGATTGGCCTAAGGCTTTGTCTGCAGCAGAAGATGAGGTTAACAGGCTACTTAAACAAACAAACAGCCCCATCTTCCTCCGAAAATTTCATGAAGATGGCCCCTGTGGTTGTGGTGTGATGTTTTTTAAGAAGATTTAAGCGGGATTGCTCTGAAACCCTTTCTATACCTCTAGGAAAAAAAAAATTAAGCAGCTCTTCTTTAAATTATGTTTATTTATTTAGTAGGAATTTTAACTGGAAAATTTCCAAATAATTGCACTTAAAGAACGTGTGTGTATGTGCAGTGGGGTAAACTGTGCTCTTTACTGCTGAAAAAATGCTTGTGCACACACATGCACAAAATAACAAGGAAGAAAGGGAAAGGAAAAGCATTTGCTTAGGGATATGAAAGGCAACTCTGAAAACTACTTCTATTTTATTTTATGCCCTTGGAGGATGTTACCACGTCAATGAATGTGGTGCCATCTCTTCCCACCTGTGAAATACAGGGTTGTGTTTATGGCAAGCAGAGAGAGGAGCAAAGGCAAGAGGAGAGAAAACAAGGGTGGGTCTGCCGTGGCTGTGCCCGAGTGGCCAAGGTCTGCTCGGGGCACAGGGGGGGTTTCAGGAGGCTGGAGAAGAGGCTTTGGCCACTCCATGCTTCTCCAAACCAGGCTTAAGGTCCTGTTTTCGTTGCTAAGGCTTCTGGCAAAGGCAGTGTTGATGAAGCCACTGGATTTCTTCTCTCGAGTGGAGACGTGAGGGAGGTGATTGAAGTGTTTCCAGGTGTTCCTGGCTTCAGAGAAAACTCAGGAGAGCTTTTGGCTCGCCGGTGGTTTGTGTGCCACACTCAGGGTTCCTCAGCCCTCGCCGCCCTTCCATGAGGCTCGAGCAGTGTGTGCTTTGTCCTGCAACACCCACGAGCCCTGGGACAGCTGCTCCAGCCTGGCCATCCCACAGGGGCACCAGGAGCCCTCCAGCCACCCAAGACTTTGCTGCCCAAGTGCCTGGCAGCCCCAGGAATGTCCTCTGCAGACACCTCTGCCACCTGTGCTTTAGCTGTGAGCGTGTTGGAGAAGAAGGCTCTCATTTCCAAGCGCCAGCAGGGTGTTTGTGAGCCAGGCTCTGTATGAAGTAACAAGCTGGGGTGGTGAGGACGGGCCTCACATGGCCAGAAGACATTTGAAGGCACTGAGTGGTGAGTGGGTGCTGTGGTGTTTCAGCAAAGACCTCGCCCTTGGATTTCCACGGAGCTGATGATCTACAGAAAAGGTAACGTGCTGCAAACAATGGAAGTTATCTGCTGGTGTGTTCAGGAAGGCCTGGGGCTTTCAGATGCAAATACAGAAATATATTTAACATCTTGACTTCTATTCTTTTGTCATAGTACAAAGTGGAAAGACAATGTTTAGTAAATGTTTACATCTTACAAAGCGGAGTTTTGCAAATTGCATTGTAGCTCTTTGGGAGGAACCAGGAAAGAGGGCAGGATGTTAACAACATAAAAAAGAATAGCAATAAAACCCACCCCTAATATTAATTGTCTAAGAGGAAATGCATCTATCTCTCATCAGGACGTTTCAGACTCTGCTTTGCATTGCTGGAAGCCTGAGAACACTAATCGTTTTCTGGCATGGAGAAGCAAGTTCTTGCATACTTGAAACACAACTCATTTACAGTTGTTTTGGTGGATGCTTGTAAGCAATATGGAGAACCTCCCAAGTCCCTTCAGTTCATGGAGCATCAGGGCTGAGAGCCCCAGAGCTCACGTGTGGGTCTGGCTCAGCTCCCTGACACGGGAACTGGAGGGGACTGTTCTGGTAAACACCCCCATCCTGGTTTGGTCCTGAGGTTGGCTGTGTTACGCAATGAAAATCTATCTACAGGTTTCCTTGGCAATTAATAAAGCACCTGAACGGATTCTCAAAGAACTGTTTGCACCATCAGGATGGCCCAGAGCCACCACAGCAGCTCTCCAGCAAGTGGCAACAGCTCCCACTCCCTGGGGATTTGGGTCCCTGGCAGAGGGAGGGTGGATCCAGTGCTGGCAGGTTAAAGGAAGAGGGGTGCCCGAGTGCTTCGAGGCAATCCTGGGAGGGAAGCACAGCCCAGAGAGCTGCAGCCTCGTCCTCCTCCTCCTGGAAGGAGCAGCTGGAGCCACGGAGCCCTGGGGTCAGGTGCAGCAACACTGAGGGACCTGCAAGAGCTGCCCCCAAACTGTGAGCGTGAGTGGGCACAGATGTGTGTGTTCGGGAGAGTCTCCCTGGGACCAGGGCTGGGCAGTACGTGTGAGGATGATCCTTAAGGAAGAATCTTCTGGATTGAAAAAGTTAGAAAATATTTTTGGTGACTTGATGAGGATCTTGTGGATAATTGCTGTATTTTTAGGACATAGCATTGCTTTGGAAGGCTCTGGCTGTGCTGGAAAAGGCTCTCTGTGTGGAAAAAGCTCCCAGAGGAGGTTTTCTATGCTTATGAAAATCATAGCTAAGATTCACCCTGGACTATTACACTTTTATTTTGTGTCTGTTATTAATTACTGGCGGTGTCCAAGTCCTGCACAGCCCTGACTTCTCTGAGGTTTCCTTCCCTCCAGAACTGTCTTCTGCAAAGCCTCCTGGCCAAGCAGATCCTCCACCTTCCTCACTCCTAGGTGGAGTTCAGAGCAGTTCACCTGCCCTTACAAGTCAGCCAGCAGTAAATCCGCAGCTCCCTGCAGGGCTCCCAAACCTCCTGCGAGGGTGGAGCAGGGAGAGAGTGACTCCTGCAGTTCCACTGGCAGCTGTCAGGAGAAAGGGGCAGCACAAGCAATGGCAGAGTCAGGCAGCTGGGCATGGAGAGGGGGAATGGATGCTGGGGGAGGAGAGAAAGGAGAGGACAAAACAGAAAGAGATGGAAGCAAACTGGGCTAAGAAGAAGTTAGGTATTACCTAACTGCTGGAACAGGCTCTGCTGGGTGTCACAGGGATGCTACTTGCAGAACAGCAGTGCTATGAAAATGAGAGCTACAGCACAAAGGAAATCAAGAGCAGGTCTCTGGTTCACCTGGGAGGAGGGAGGTGCACAGGCAGTTATGGAGCCTGTGTGAAAGAAAAAACTGGGCTCTGAAGCATCTGTCATCAACTCCTCTGTATCTCCACAAGAGCATTTCCAATCTTCATGTAGGAATCTCTTCCCCATACAAAGCCACACTGAGTTACACGCAGGACTCCCTGACAGGCCCACCTTATAACTGCATTCCTTTTCCTCCCAACAATGGGATGTAACCAAAATGTTATTCATTGCAGCTCCACAGGACTTGGCTCAGCATGGAATGAAAATGTAAGTTTCCATCACTCAGAGAAACTGCCCGTGGAGGCCGCTTTGCCTCAGGGTTTTGCTTTCTGGGCAGCAGGAGAAACGGGCTGTGGGCTGGGGAGAAGAAATCACTCTCCACAAGAGTTACTGTCATGGTGCTAATCTTCATCTTCCAACTCACTGGGACAGCAGTGTGGGAGAAGCTGAAACGTGGGGCAAAGGCTCACCTCTAAGCAAAAAAACATCAACAGCTGAGGCTTTTACACCACACTGGGCACTGGCCAGCCATGAAGGATTTCACTGCAGCCACAAACCTGTTGTTCCACCTCTTCGCTGAGCTAGTGTGGTAGCTGGGATAAATAAGAGGACATTGAGGATATCTGACTTCCAATGTGATTGGAACTGGGGATATGTAGTATTCCTTACTGCATAAGGACAAAATTTGCAGAATCTCCCAATCTGGCATAAAGTAGCATTTTTTAAAAGCAATTGAATGTTTAGGCTTTGGCCTCCCTCTGATTTTCTGCAGGAAAATATCAAGTCAAATGTTCAGAGACATCACAGTTCTTTAGCCAAACTCCTTGTGGGTATTTGGTAGGTTTCCCTCCCCTGTTTCTAATTTGGTTTATACCCCAAAGCCAACTGGTTTTTGCTTTTCATTCTGTGGGTGGGAAAGCTTGTGAGAAGGTATTAACAGCTGTGCATCCCAGTTGGGCCATTTCTTCTCTGAACTTTCCTGGATGCAAGGAGGAAATTCTTCTTAAATCAACAGCATGTTTTCAGGCCTTTGTTGTTGTTGTTGTTATTTTTTTGTCAGGCAGATCTACATCAGGAAATCTGAGCACCTGGAGAAGGTTCAAGTGCAGACCGAGCTTCAGGTCTCAGCTTGGACTCAACAGATATTAATAACAACTACAAATCTTTCATCAGCACAGCTCTCCTAGGTGTTAGTAATACCTGAAATATTGTTTACTCCTCTGGTTGTTGTGCTCCCTGGGACATGCACAGGAGAAGTGATTCCTGCCAGTTGCAGCAGCTGTCCCATCTGCTCTCTCATGGCCATAATTACTGGCTGCTCACAGGCACTTGCTGTGGTCCCACCTCTTCCCACTTTATCCAAGAGGAAAAGCTACACCTCAAAGCCCTTCTTGCCCCTGCTTTGCTGTTGAGTGTGTTTGGAGAAAGGTTTATGTTTTGCCAGCTCACGAGAGTGACCGGTCACCTCCTAAGAAACAGGTAACTCCTTTCCCAAGACAGAGGGCAGCCGAGTCTCCGTCTGACCTTGGAAGGAAGGCTGCCCATCATGCAGGGATGAACAAATTTGAGGATAAATAACCTCTTGGGATGGAGAGGCAGTGAGGAATCGCCTGTGTTAAGGTTTGCCCAAGCTTCCTCTCCTCGAGGCAGCTTGTTTGTTGTCACCTTCAGAAGCCCCACAGATGTCCACTAAGAGCTTAGTGGGCTTCATTGTCCATGGTTTGGGGTGGAGTAGTAATTCCTGCAGGAACTCCATAGCCTGGGAGAACATGTGCTCCAAACACATGGAATAGCCTGCGGTTTTTAATCAAATTGTGTATTATAGGAATACCACAGTTGCCTCTTTTGAGAAAAGAGTGGTAATCAAAACTTTTAACTACATTTCCAAACTTTTGTTAAAATGACGTGGAGGGGGAGCCCTCTTTCAGGTTCAATGCAGCACCGATGGTTTATGGCTGATAATGAATTTAGCAAGCTACTCCTTAGGCTTTGATGCTAATTATTTTAAGTATCATAGGTTCTGATTCACAAGGCAGTAATCACAGGTCATTATTACTAACATTATTAGGTTAAGTTAAAAATTAGCTTTTAGCCTTAGAGCACCATGTCCTAATGCACTCTGAAATGGAACACCTGTGTGATGCCTTAGCAGACAATTGAGGAAATTAGGCTCCTTAATTAAATGAGCTCCAGCCCTGCACTGTTTGTTGTTACACTGATGAAAAATGGTATCTGCACCTTGAGCCAGCAATTTTCCTGAGCTGAAATGGGACACTGGTTGGGAAAAACGAGCCCAGCTTTTGCAAACCAGGGGTGACTTGGCTTTGAGATATTTGGATCAGTGCCCCGCAGGCTCCCAGGAACGGACAGAACCCCAAGTGACTTTGTTGGCTGGACTAAGGGGGATGAGCAGAGCCACATCCCCGCACAGGCTCTGGGTTTGAGGTGAGCACACACACACAGATGCGTTCTCCTGACGCAGCTTCCACGAAGAGGACAGAGAAGCAGGTTCTGTCATCCCGGCGGTTTCCCCCGCGGGTGTCTCAGAGGGTACGGCGGGATTAGCTGCGGGCACGGGCACAGCCGTGGGGGGCGTGGTGGCCCCTCAGCCGCGCAGCTCGGGGGTCTCCCCCCACCCAGGGACAGCCCTGGGACGTCCGCAGGTGTCGGCAATGGGGAATTCCTTCCCAGGAGCGCTGGAAGACACTGGAATGTTTTTAATTTTCTATTTGTTTTTCTTTTTCTATTTTATTTTCATTTTTGCCTTCAATTTTTCTATTTCCTTTTTGTCTTCTCCTTTCCCTGTCTTTCCTTTTTTTTTCCAGTTTTTACCTAATCTTTTTCTATTTCTTTTACTTTCCTTTTACTTCCTTTTCCTTATATCTTACTTTTCCTTATATCTTACTTTTCCTTATATCTTACTTTTCCTTATATTTTTCTCTTTTTATATTTCAGTATCTTTATATTTTTATTTCCTTTCCCCCCTATTTTCTCATTTCCTTTTTTTCCACTTTTCCTTTTTCCTTCTATTTTTCTTTTTTTACTACTTTTTTATTATACCTTTTCATTTTTTATTTTACTTTTTATAGCTATCTATTTTTTATTTTCCTTTTTATTTTTCTTACTTTTTTAATTTTTAATTTTTACCTATTTTTAAATTTCCTTTTTCCTTCTCCCTTTTCATTTGTTTTTAATGTTTAATGTTCTCATTACATTTACCTATTTATTTACTTTTTTCCCATTATTTTTTTCCTGTTTCAATTTTTATTGGTTTATTTTTCCTTGTAATTTCCTTTTTCCTTTTATCTCTATTACATTTTTTATTTCCTTTTACTTTTCCTTACATTTTTCTTTTTCATTTTCCTTTCTATTTTTACCCATTTCCTTTTAATTTCCTTTTCCTATTTCCTTTTAATTTCCTTTTCTCTTTTTACTTCCTTTTAACATTTTTTATTTATATTTTATTTCTTTTTCCCTTCTCCTTATATTTTCCTAGTTTTCGTTACTACTTATTGATCTACAATTTTAATTTTAATTTCAATTTTTATTTCCTTTCCCCTCTCTTTTAATTTTTATTTCCTTAATTTTTTTGCTGTTTCCTTTATTTTTTGCCTGTTTTTCCTGTTTTTTTCCTTTTTTCTCCTTATTTTCCTGTGGTTTTTTCTTTTCCCCCTTTTTCCCCCGTTTTTTCCATTTCATGTTTATTTCCTTTATTTTAGTTTTTCCTTTTTTTCCTGTTTCCCCCCTTTTTTTCTTTTTTTTCTCCTGTTTTTTCCTTATTTTCCTGTTTTTTTCTTTATATTTTTCCCTTCCCCCCCTTTTTTCCCGTTTTTCCCTTTTTTTTTCCTTTTTCTTGTTNTTTCCTTATTTTCCTGTTTTATTTTTCCTTTTCCCCCTTTTTTCCTGTTTTTTTTCTATTTCATGTTTTATGTCCTTTATTTTTCCTGTCTTTTCTCCTTTATTTTTTCATTTTTTCATTTTTCATTTTTTCTGTTTATTTCCTTGTTTATTTCCTTTATTTTTCCTGATTTTTCCTGTTTTTCCCGTTTTCATGTGTTTTTTTCTGTTTATTTCCTTTATTTTTCCTTTTTTCTCCTGTTTTTTCCCTATTTTCCTGTGTTTTTTTTCTATTTTTCCTTTTCCTGTTTATTTTTCCTGATTTTTCCTGGTTTTCCCGTTTTAAGTTTTTTTTTTTCTGTTTATTTCCTGTTTTTTCATTTTTTTCCTTTTTCCCCTTTTCCCCCGTTTTTCCTTTTTTCCTCTTTTTCCCTTTATTTTATTTTTCCTGTTTTTTCCCCCCGTTTTTCTTTTTATTTTTCCTTTTTCCCGTTTTCCCTGTTTATTTCCTTTATTTTTTCCTGTTTATGACCTTTATTTTTCCCCGTTTTTCCTATTTTTTCCGTTTTCCCCTATATTTTTCATTTTTTTCC
>VXAU01001621.1:165711-373550 GCA_013399695.1 Formicarius rufipectus | reverse complement strand
GATGGGCGGGATCGGGAGTTTTCCCCACCCCGAGGTTCGAGGGACAGGTGGGATCGGGAGGTTTTTTTCCACCCAGGCTCTGAGGGATGGGCGGGATCGGGAGTTTTTCCACCCCGAGCTCTGAGGGACAGGACTGATCCCGAGTTTTTCCACCCCGATCTCTGAGGGACAGGTGGGATCGGGAATTTTCCCGCCCCGATCTCTGAGGGACGGGCGGGACCAGGAGCTTTTACGGCCCCGGTGCTGTGAGGGACGGGCGGGTCAGGGGTTTTCTNGCGGGATCGGGAGTTTTCCCCACCCCGAGCTCCGAGGGACAGGTGGGATCGGGAGGTTTTTTTCCACCCAGGCTCTGAGGGATGGGCGGGATCGGGAGTTTTTCCACCCCGAGCTCTGAGGGACAGGACTGATCCCGAGTTTTTCCACCCCGATCTCTGAGGGACAGGTGGGATCGGGAATTTTCCCGCCCCGATCTCTGAGGGACGGGCGGGACCAGGAGCTTTTACGGCCCCGGTGCTGTGAGGGACGGGCGGGTCAGGGGTTTTCTCCCTCTGGGCTCTGAGGCACGGGCGGGATTAGCAGCTTTTGCCCACCCCTGACTGTGAGGGGTGGGTGGGATCAGGATTTTTTCCCGACCCCCGAGCTCTGAAGGTCGGGCGGGATCAGGAGTTTCCCACCCCCATATTCTGAGGGATCAGGACTTTTCCCACCCCATACCCTGAGGGATCAGGAGTTTTCCCACCCCATGCTCTGAGGGATCAGGAGTTTTCCAGGATCAGGTGTTTCCCTACCCCATGCTCTGAGGGATCAGTTTTCCCACCCCATGCTCTGAAGGATCAGTTTTCCAGGATCAGGAGATTCCCCCCCGGGCTCTGAGGGGTCGCAGTGTGGGGCTCAGGAGGCTGAGGAGGGCAGGGAGAGCACTGTCTTCTGGTGGTCAGATTTCTGCCCTTGGTTTTATGGCAGATGCCACAGAGCTTGTAGCTGTCAAGGCCTCGAACAGTTTTGCAAAGCAACGTGTTGTTTTCCTTCCTCAGGCAAAAAAATACCAGGTTGATGCAGTGGAGTTAATACGGATGAAGAGGGAAGGAATGTGTGTTCCCGGCCTTTAAAGGGAGCAGTGCTTACAAACCGAGTACCCTGTTCTGTGTTTGCTCCTCATTTTCGTGGAAAAGGTTATTCAGGTTGGAAGAGACCTTCAAGGTAACTCCAACAAAGTGTAAGCTTTCAGGTTCTAAGCTTTCATCAGTTAAGAAAACAACCAAAACCAATAGAAGCTGGGCAAATGGCTGAGCTCTCCCAACACTCACTGCCTTAGGGAAAGGCCCCCCACAACTATTGCACAATGAGGTTTCTGGAACAAAACCAGAGTGTAAATTACTGCTGGGAAGTTGTTCCTAACATGTACTGTCACAGTGTGTACCCAGGTAGTGACCTGGGGACTAAGAGAAGGTTTAGTTATCAAACCATCTACAGGGAAACGTGGCTTTTATTCACAGAACATTTGGCTGTATGTGTGCAAAAACAGACCTGGGTAATGCTACCAAAATCCTCTTTGAGCATTTCCCTTCTTGAAGAAAAAGGTGGTTCTCACCACTGTTACTCCATTAGCATTGTGAGCATCAACAGACAAAGTTTCTATATACCCAGGTCCCTGCTGGGCATTAAAATTTCCCAGAAAAACAAAAATAAATAAGGTAATGTCAATATTTCTCTCAGCAGGAATGTGGAGGAAGCAGCATTTGCCTCCAGATGTCCTTTATGAAAGTGTAAGCCAAGTCAGGATGCCCTTCAGCATCAAAAAAGTCAAATTATTTAAAAAAAGGTGCCAGTTATAACTCCTCTTTTACCAAGTTGAGGAATGCCAGCTCATTTGCTGATTTTGTGCTTAGGTTTTGGTTTTTTCCCTTCTAAAGTGAACATCCAGGAATTAATTAATCTGTGAAGAGATCTACTTTGTAGAGACATGGAGGGAAGAAGAAATGCGATGATGAATTCACAGAAACCCTGAAGCCAAGGACTGATGTTCAAGTCTGCATTCCCTGGAGCAGTTTGAACAGATGTTGTACTGAGGTGTTTATTATAACCCTCTGCTGCAGTGCTTCAGGATCTGCAGTTGAGGGAAGATCTGCAGAATTAACTGTGGTTATGTTTCATTTTAATAGGAATGGGCTTAAGCCCAACCATCATTTGGAGACAGGATAGTTGATTTTATCCTGAAAATACAATATGGTCAACTGGAATTTACTTCTGTCACATGTTTTTTCAATTGGTTAAGGGCAGGTGCTTATTCAGGAATTGCTTCTTTATGATCTTTCTCTTGAACAGCTACTGAAAAAAGAATAAACATCTGTGCTTTTTTTTTTTCCTTATATACTAATCTTTGAGTTTCTCCACAGTCAGTTGTGGTCTTACATTAGGAACTGCCCTTATTCTTACAATTTAAATTGTTATTGCTTTGTAATTTCATTTCTAGAAGGAAAAATGCTTTCATTACTACATAAAAGCATTTTTAAGTAAGCTTGTAATTTGCTTTTTCCCCTTGAGATTTCTTTTTTTAACCAGTGTCTATTTAGTTTCCTTAAATCAGGAGCATTTCAGCAGCCGTGGCACTTCCCTTTGAGTGGCAGCTTCCATGTGGAAGAGTTGTCACTCTTGTCATGTAAGAACAAGCTCCACACAGCTCTCCTTTGCACAAAGCTGCAGCAGCATCTGGATGCTGCATCCCCTCATGACAAGCACTTTGTATAGTGATGTGGAGGGAAATCAATATAAAATGTTATGCCTGGTAAATTTAATCTTCAGCTTTTCTCCCTCTTCCTTCTTATCTTCCCCTGAAGAGCTGGGTGCATTTCCAGCTATCTGGCTGTTCGTCTCAGGTAATAGAAAAGACATCCCAGAGCAGCTGCTCATGTGGAAAAATGGTTTTATAAAGTGTTTGGATACTTTGACTGTGGTAAATTCTCTCTGTGCTGTCCTTGCTCAGCTGTGCCTCTCTGTTTCCAGTCTGTTTCCAGTGTCTTGCTGTTTCTTTCTGCTCCCTGTGTCTCTCCCTGCAGGCATGGAAGCATGAAGTCCTTAACACCAACAACTGTTGTCCCACTGCCATGTATCCCCAGCCTTTAGTAAAAGCATTCTCTGTACTGGAAACCTCAGAGTGGCATTTGGAGCAGAGGGCCAGGGTGACCCATCAGCTCTCTGGCACAGCTCCTTGTGAACAGCTTCCCTAAGGAATGGGTTGGAATTAGCTGAGTAGCACACTCACATTTTGGACAGATAATCTGCTGAGTCACTGGTCAACAGAGCTGCTTGAACAGAACCTGCTGGTGTGACTTGTGCCACAAAACCTGACACAGCAGCTGCTTGTTACTGCCAACAGATTTAAGCTGTTTCTTTAAGTGGCTGGCTTAGGAAAATAAGCACCTTATTCCCATGTTGTTATCCATTTCCATTTATTTTACAAGGCATCGTTCACACAATGATAACAAGGTACTGATCCAAACAATTCTGTAACAATTAAAAAAGTAAACATTTGTTGTGACCATGTACATTGAATTGCACTTTTAATAACAAGCATTACACTTATATTTCCATGTTGTACTTTATACAATACATGGATGATTTACCCAAGTACTGGCAGTACTGAATTGTTCTCAATTAAAAGTTTGATCTCTCTGTCATGCTCTTTTTTTTTCTCCTAACTCTAGGATTTCTGAACTTGGGACACACCTAGATCACACAGACAATTCCAAACCTGGAAAGCATCATTGTAATGGAGTCAGTTTTGAAGTTGCTCCGTTTTCAGTGGGCTGAAGTGAATCCACCTAAATTGCAGGCACAGAGGGAGCTGGATCATGCTTGATTAGACTCTTTTCTGTGCTCATGTACCAGGTTTTCCCAGTTCAGAGAAGCCAGGGAATCTTCTTCCCTGGGAAAACAGTTCCCAAAGCTCCAGAGAGCTCCTGGCACAGCTTTTGAGGGTGATAGCAGCAGCAATGCAAACCCAAGGATTACTGGAAAGAGGGAATTGAGATCTGGAGAAATATTTGGGAGCACCTGTTTCTTGTTTGCATTGGTAGTACCATCCATGTATTATATAAAATACAAAAATAAGAGAAACTGTAAGGAAATTAGTACAGCCCAGGATTCTGGTGGTATCAAATCACAAATGAAATTTATGATACCAAATCCTTTTGATGTATTTATCCCCTTGTCATTCAGTTTCTTATATATTATTCTATATATAAGATACACTTCTCCAAAGATACATATATATTCCTTTACAGGTTAAATAAAAGCAAGTCCCACTGAATAAGAAAATAAGAGGAAGTAATGTCCTAATTCTCTACCCATATCTTTTTTTTTTTCTTTTTCAGGTAAAAATAGCATGAAATACATTCAGTAGCAAAGCAGTTGGAATCCAGGAGAAACAGAGAGCCCTGTATTCCTGGAGAATTAACCTGTTTGTGTTAAGTCACAATCCTGAAATAAATTGCGTAGACTTCTGACTTGGGAAAGATGGGATCTTGATCAATGCTGACCATTATTTATCCAGTTGAAATTCCTTCCATTTCCCCAAAGCCATCTGTGGATTAGCCCAGTTCTAAAGGCTTCTGTGACATCCACCTATCCTAAACTTGAGAGGTCCAAGCTGGAGTGCTTCAGTCTCTGTTAGTGCTCATGGGACAACTCCCAATAGGATATTAGCACAGTAGACAGAGAAATAATTTATTTTTACCCTTTGTGTTTGCGTGTCTGGAGCAGCCAGCTGTGTCCACAGCAGCCCCTTCAGCAGTTCCTGCGTGGGACAGGAGTCCTTGTCAGCCACAGCAGCCCCTCAGCCTCGAGGGGAACATCTCTGCCCTCTTCACAGTCAGTGACACTACAGTTTCCTCTCTGGCAGCTGGAAGAAGACTAGCACTGGAAGGTAAGAGTGCTTCTGGTTTCAAAGCCAAGGGTGTTTAGGCTTAGGATGATGCAGAAGTTTCCAATTTTCCCTGAGTCTAACAGTAGATCAAAATCAGAGGTATAGTTCTCCCACACACACACAAGTGGTTTCATGGATTTCACTGCAGCTACTTAAGAGAAGGAAGGGAACAGTCCTACCTTGGTCCTGTGAGGAAGCATGGCATGCAGCTTCCAATCTAGCTTTTGATACTTCAGTGCCAAGAAATGCAGAGTTTTATTCACTCCTTAACTGTCACATTCAGTCTCTGAGTGGCACCATGACTCTGAAGTCAATGGGATACTTCATACTTTGTTAAGGGGCTGAATTCTTGCAGTCCATAACTCTGTCTCCTTCTCCCCTTGGAAACGGATGGTTTTATTTCGAGTTGTTTTTAACACAATGACACAGATGACTATTTATCTTAAAAGAAATTTCAAGGGCCAACCAAGAGAAGTCCTTTAAAATGTCTAACAAGGTAAAAAAAAAAAAGTCTTGCTTACCTCTGTAAGCACTTTAACACAGCCATGGCAATGCAACTCAGCTCTAGCAAATGAAATCCTAATTAATGGGCAGGACAAGGGTGGGTTTGTCAGCTGGCAGTTCTGATTACACGGCTGACTACCTTCCCTGAGACTGGTTTTATTAAACATTAATGCAGATGGACCGCAGGGATTTTGCAGTTTCTTGGCTTAACTCCACACATCATATTTTTTGCCTTTTTTTTTCTTTTTAATTCTCTCCAGGTATATTTAGAAATGTAAACTAAGTGAAGTAAGTCCTACTACTTTAGAATCTGAAGTTTAGTTCACAAAGATAATACTAGTTCACAGATGTACCACACAATCAGCCTTGCTTCATTTAGCCTGTAAAGTGTTAGTCAAAACAACGTTTTAAATTAAAAGAAAGTACTTTTTCCTTTTTTTGCCCCTCCCGCCCCCAATATTGGGCATCTCAGGAACAGATTAGAATCCCGTAAGATAAAACAATTGTAGTAAAAATATTCTTTGGAGGTTTGTCTTAATCATTGTAAATGCTTTGTTTCATAATGGTGAGTTCTCAATAAAATTAAAAAATAGGATTTAGTTCCACATATTCCACATTTATAAAATTCAGATTATTTTAAATTAAGGTTTGATGCAGACACACAGTTTAATACTGACTCAGGAAAAAAAATAAAAAAATTAATCACTCCAGATTTACAAACTCTGTTAGCTCCCCCAGTGCCACACAGAAATAAGAGTTTCAGTGAGACTCTGATGATGTTTCCTGCTGAAAAGCTGAACAAGGAGCCAGCTCTCCCTGACAGATCCATGTGCACGTAGCTCTGTCACACACAAATCTGTTTTCTTGCAAGAAGCTGGATTTCCCTGTAGCATCTGTAGTCAGCAGGTAGAACTTTAGCTTGCCTGGTCTAATCCTGTAGTCCTACTTCTTTCCTTGTTTCTAAATATTCATCAAGATAATGCCATGAAGCTACTTTTGTTACTTTTTGTAGTTTTGCAAAGACACAGTTTCCACCAAAACACTACTCTTCCAAATGCCAACAGCTGGAGGGTGAAAATGGTCTACTGCCTGTTATCACACTGCCTTCTGAAACTTCCTTTGGATGATGTAAGTCAGCTTCCCTCCTACAAGGGTACCAGGTAGCAAACATGGTTTTGTTCCAGGAAGTCAACTTCCAAAAGTCAAGATAGCTGCCATGCTGAGAAAAGGGATGTTGTGTCAAAGCTCATTCCAAGAAACGTGGTGAGCTTGTTTACCAGTTCCTTTTTGATGAACTGGGCAAGTCCCACTCCTATGATCTGCTTGCACTCATTTGACTCTTTGAGATAATTTAACTCGTTCACTTGGCAAAAGACAAAGCTGGAGGAGGAGGGGGGTGGAGGGAAAATCCACTCATATTGTTGTGTTGTTTTTAATCATCTCCAGTAAGTGCCATAACAAGGACAAGGGACAGGACTATACAGGGGGGAGACCTTTGAGCAGCAGGGAGCTGTTGACTCATCTGCTCAGGGAATCACAGTATTACACATTATTTTATTATTATCACTGCATTTTTATAATCAAGGTTTTAAATCCACTTCTAGATACGGGTTAATATAAATGAAATGAGAAATTCAGACAGTTGTCAAACTACCAGTGTCACTTGTGGGCACAGTACTCTCAAATGTTAATAATCATATGTTCACCAGGTATCCTTAAATGTCACTTCAGATTTAATACAAATTCAGATTCCCATTCTGAGTATGAAGGAGAACTGGTAAGTGAATGACTAACACTGGCTTTAGTCAGTCAAGAGAATGGAAACATTTATGCAAATATTACGAGCAAGAAAGTGATGAGGGCAAAAGACCTTGGCTAACATTTGCAAAAGAAATTCCTTCTGTTTTCCCCACCTTTTTTCTCACTGCATTAATATTTACAGGTAATCACTGTGCTTGCAGCTGCATTTTAAAATAGTAAAAATTTTTAACCCCTTATTTTTAGAAGAGCAAATGATGTCAGGATGATGGTTATAGTTTGACTGCTACTTCAAACAGCTGACTGCCTTTCAGAATCTTTACTTTGACACTGGTAACATTAAATTTGTACTACCTTGTTGAAAATAATTCACAACTATGCTTCACAACAAAGCCCAAGATGGGTATCATTAAATTTTATTGTACAAAACTGACAAGGCATGGCATTCCTTAGGATTAAAAAGAAGAACAAAACAGAACTAATGTCCCTGGAACAGTTTTGCAAATGGAACAATTAATACGCAACCTTTAGTCCAGCAATGACATTCACCTGCAAGACCATCTTCAGACATGACAGGTATAATTAAAAAAATACTCCATCAATTCAAGCAGTAGTTTAGTTTGCCATGAAATAAGTATTTCTATAAACACTTTATGTTCAGTTAAAACAAATGCTTTTGAACGTTCTTACCTTAAGAGATAAAAAACAACCAGACAGGTTTGGGAATCACCAGAGAAGTCTACCCCCGCAAGAAAGTCTAGGGTTTGTATTCCACTTGAAAATGCTTGTTTTTATAAAAATAAGTAATACCAACATAGCACTTCCTAATCAAATACTTCTAGCAAACAGATCTTGCTTCTGTGATGTTTTATTCATCAGTGCAGCACAAGCCTTTTGGGTATTTTATTTGATACCTCATTTCTGTGTCAAATTTGGAATTTGAATGTAGACCTAGGGAAAGGTTTTAATTACTTTTATTCATAAAACCTACCCTTTACTGCACAGGATTTACAAAAGGTCTAAACTATGCAAGGTCTTCACTCTGCTTCTCAGTGAAAACATCAAATAAATGAGCACTGAACAGCTTTCCCTTATCCCAGTGGAAGGAATTATTCCTTGGAATTCTTAGTATAAACATGAAATAAAAAAAAGGGAAATAGGTAAACTTTATGTTAGATTCCAGCTGAGCTGTAAATAGCCATTGAACAACAGTGCCACACAGACTGTACCACTTGCATTTCTGAAGGAAAACCAATCCAAAGCAAGACTTTGCCAGGGAAGCTCTCAAGGCTGTGCCAGGAGAGCACAAGCCCATCCCTGCCATGGCCTAAGCTTTCCAAAAAGTGCTTCTCTGCAGGACACAGTCACTGCAGTAACTTCTGAGATGGTCCCGGGGCCTGAGGCATCCCAGACACCCCCACACACACTGGTACTTATTACACTGTGCTTTCTAGGGAGAGAATATGCAGTAGTACTTTACATTTCCCATTCCCTCTTCCTCCAGAAGAAGAAAAAACCTTCTATGCAAGATAAAAATAATTTCAAATTAGTCATGTATTAAAGACTTAGTTTTGAAGTATTTATTTAACATCTAGTCATATAAAATAATGTGTAAAAGTATGAAGGTATCAGAACGTGGCTTTCAGCAAGGCAGTTTGGGAAGTAAGAATTCAACATAAACCAGGAATTATTTTCTTTTCCCCCCCTTCGAAAAGGGTCACATCAGAAAATGAATGAAAAACACCGACGAATTTCACTTCAAGCCTGCGCTCCTGCCTTTTGTCCTTTCCCCAAGAGGAGGGACCACTGGAAGAATCTTCCAGGGTGTCAGCTGTGTTGTTCTTTGTGCTCTTGTGCCAGGGGTGGCTGGAACTATGTGCTGCCCTCTCGGGGGAGCAGCGGCGGCTGCGCCGGGGCCTGTGTGCCTGTGGCCGTTTTGATAGAGTTCAGGGTTTTGCTAAACCAAGAGTTTTTGGCAGCTTGGATTTCATTCATAAGGGCTCCTCGCTGGTGCTCCAGCTCCTAAGAAAGCAGAATAGTCAGAATTGATCAAAACCCAATTAATTAACAACAAAGCATCTTCTCAGTCCCTGCAGTCCAGCACTTGCAACCTCCCAGGCACTGGGGAGAGAAGACAGATTGAAACTGCAGAAACAGCACAAGATACTTAAATACACACATAAAAATCTCTGCTCTTTTTAAGACAATTTTTTTCCTCTAAGTTCACAGATACGCAACCATGCAGGCATGTGCTCCTTTTTGGAACAATCTGCATGATTCAGAGTAATTCTGAATTGAGCATGAGGTTAAGGTCACTGCCCTCCTGTACTTAGGACTCCACATACCTGAATTTTGCACTTGGCTTCCACAAGCTGCAGTTTGGTCTGTGCAAGTTCCAGCTCCATCTCTCTCAGCTGCTTCTTCAGTGCATCCTTCTCATCATCTATTTCAATGCCTTTGTTATCTGTGCTTACAGCAGGCAGCTTCAGAGCCCCCTCCTTGCTGAAAATCTCACTGCAGTGTTTGCAGGCCATCACCTTACCCTGAAATACCCAGAAAGCCCATTTTTAATCTGTATCACAGGAGTTGCTGTGCTTTGGAAGAGACATTTTTGTGTCAGAATGCCTCAATCTGAAACCATCTAGTACTGCAGTTTTCATATTTGGCATGAAAAGAATTTGAGAAGTTCATGAACAATGTCCAGAGTATGTTAACCAGTATAAAAATTTCTAAAATCCACTCTAAGCACAGAGACTTTCCTACAATAGAATTACTCAAGCCCTCTTGCTACCAAAGCTTTGTAACATTTTGCAGTATTTTATCAGCACAACTCAGAAAAATAAATTAAACCCTGAGCAGATTAAAAAGCTGGTCCAACTTGCACAAATTAAAACAGGATATTGAGCTATTTCAACAGATTACAGGGGCATCAATCCTAAAATTTATGTTATCAATAACATTAAAAAGTCACTAAAAAGCAACAAATCCAGTTCAGCCTGAGTACTAAAGAAACACCTAGAACCTACAGCAGAGGGAAAACAACTCTGCCTACTCAGTAGTGACAGAGCAGTGGGATGGAATTGTACCAATTCCATTGTACCAATGTGGGATCAGGAAATGTCCCCCTCTCATGCAGACGTTCCTGGTATGGGGTTTAGAGAAGGAAGAGGAACCCTCTGGAGATTCAAGGGATAGCCCAAGCTGCACCATTTGGTTTAATTACTTAAACTAATTACTTAAAACCTTGTCCAATAGGGCCAATTCCAGCCCCTTCACTGTGCACACTGGAGATACAACACGTTTTCTATGGAATCTTTTTTCCCCAGCTTATCAAAACATCCAAGTATATACTTTTTTCCCCAAAACCATACATTTTAACAGGAAAAAGAAAACCAAATACTATAGACACCTCAGTCTGAGAGTTCCACCCTGACACAGGATAAAGAATTGTGAAAGGAAATAAACCCTTTCCTTGTATACATCGGCTGAAAAATGCATGGGGGGGGCTATTGATGTTCCTTTAAACTTCAGTTCCCATTTGGTTGTGCATCCCAAATCATTCCCTGTGCAGAGGCATCATTCTCACCTTCACAACTTCCAGTTCATCTTTACTGGCCGCCTGTTGTTTTTCCAGCCTGGTACTCAGCTGGGAACAGATCTGGAGCAGAGAAAGCAGTCTTTTATCTCAAGTTTAATATACTAAAATAGAACCTGTGCTTTTCAGCAATGATTTTTGTTAGAACAAACACTTCTTAAATTCTGCCTCACTCATGTATTCCCCCCTAACAAGTCCACAGCTGCTGATAATGATAAAAAACCAGCAGCTTCAATACAGAACCTGAAGACCAGGACATTTTGTGGCTGAATTGGTTTATGATGTTTATAATGCATTATGTCACAGAGTACAGAGGCATTCACCCAACAGTACTAAAACTAGCTGAAAGACAGGTTATTCCTGATTGCTTAATTAGGAGACTATTAGGAAAACCACATAAAGATTTATGACAAATTATAGTGTTGCTCTCTGAAAGCCTGAAAGGTAGTGGAGCTTATTCACAGGATGAGATCTGCAATGCTGAAAATGCAGCTCTCTGAACAGGCTGAAAGAAGAAATACAAGGAAGCGTCTCTGGAACTGTACCTGTTTATACTCTGCAATAATGGCTGTGGTTTTCTTGATCTCAGATTCTGCCTTCTCCAGCTGCTTCCTGAAGACTTCCTTCAGCTAGGAATTGAAGGGGAGAAGTTACACAGTACACTAAAAGAAGTTCTCAAGGCACCATCAGATTGTTCTGTGTGTCTCACTGTGTTTACAACAGCTCTGCAGCTGCTTCTTACCGAATTCCAATGTCTGATTTACTCAGTATAAAAACACTTATTAAATCAGTGATAACCAAAAAGTCTGTACTGTGACCCTTTATCCCTCCTTAGAGAACTTTCTCCTGTAGCTTAATGCCCTTTCTCTGTATTAAATGGTGGTACTTCATAGCCCACAGGAGGTAAAATGGCAAAAAATAAAAATCAGGGTATCACTTTGGAAACCTACACATGAGATACACAGGATTACAAAACTAAGACTGAGTATTTTGCAAATGAACAGAAGCCCAGGTCTAGTCAGCAAAATTCTCCCAACCTGCATTTCTGTTCTGCTGTAGGTTCCAGCTTCTGGCAGGAACATTCACCACTTTATTTCAGTGATCCAGCAGTTAATCCAGAATAGACTCTAACAAGGCAGCAACTCCTCCAGTTCTTCATTTAGATAATTAAAAAAGGTCTGATCTCCTTAACTGAGATTGCGACAACCAGGAACAATGATTGTTAAATACTGGGAAGAGGATAAGCTATGGAAAACTAAACATTCACAGCTCAAGCAAAGGAAAACACTGGGAAAAAAATTACCCTGGCACCACGAAGTTTTAATTGCAGCCTAATTTTGAAGACAAAATCCCTTCTGCAATTGCAACACATCCACACTCTTCTGCATTTCCTAGCTAACTGGGGAAAGCTGGAGAATGCCTTACCTGAGCAGTTTCCTCTTCCTGCTTCCTTTTCTCTTCCTCAGTCTCCACCAGCTTCTGTTTGGTCAGGAGAAGTTCCTTGTTCAAAACATCTGCTTTGTCTTCAGCCTAAAATCAGAGACACTGATTTATCAGATGTTGTCTGTGCCAATACAAACACACTGGGATATGCAGCTCAGAAATACTGGAGATCCAGGTTCTAGCACTGTCTTTTCCTGCCCTCTGATGGCTCACACAATCTGTTTTTAATATGAAATTCCCTTTTTAAATAATCATTTACTAAATTATTTCACTGTGTTTCAACAGCTGTGCAAAAGGAGCCTCTGACCAAGTGTTCATCTCTGCCCACATCAGCACAGATACTCTGTTCTAATACAAACAGTGATGAACAGAATATTTTTGTTAGGACCAACATTAATCTAAGTGAAGAAGTAACTCATTCCATGTTTTAATCTGTAAGCAGGGAAAACAGGTAACTAAAAAACTTAGTGTCTGCACTGTACCCTGCAAAGTGTTCAGGCAAAGACAAGTGTAAGACTAATGGGACCATCAGATAAAATGATTTAATGGTGCAAACAGATATCACATGGAGAAACTTGATACTGTGGGAATAGGAATCTTCTCCTTTCTTGGAAGGGCCAAACTTACAGTGTCACATACAGGGAATGCCTTGTTTTTGTGAGCACTGTCCTCACTGATCACCAAGAGAGAAATGTATTTCTCAATGCCTGGATAAATCCTGTTGCCCTCCTCAGCTGGGAGATACACATGGCATCTCACTGCTCCTCCCGTTCAGAAACGAGGTGCAGGACAAGCAACAGTTGTGGTCAAACAATACTGATTTTGCTGAAAACACAGAAGGGAAAAGGTCACTGGGAACAACAAGGAACTGTAACACAACTTGTCTAAAAGCAGCAGTTTGGTTTTCTACCACTGCTGGTGGTATCAGCTTATCTTTCTGCCTCAGTAGTAATTATTAACGAGGGCGTTAGTGGTGGTTGTGGGTGGCAGAAGCAGCTTCACCAGGGCCACAACTGAAGAGATGGATTTAGGATTCCTGCATTGCTTAGTGTGCATAAAGCTGTATGGGAGAAAGGAAAACAAGAAGTGCAAGAATGGAGAATCGATTCAATTGACATCTTAGAACAAAAGAACTCAGGGATTACAAGGATATTTTGGATGAAAGACCCATTTCAGAGATGCTTTGAAGGAACTACAAATCCTTCCTCCTTTTATGTGCTCATTCCAGTTTCCCTAAGCACCTGCAGTGGTGTTTGGTATCCCATCCTTGCAGATGAGGAGTGCAGTAGCACAAAGCTTTTCCTGCAGTGCCTGGGTGTGGGAAAAGTTCTTGGAGCCACTTTTGTCTACAGAAAAAGACTGGGAAAGTGCAGGAGAGCAAGGAATGGGGCTGGCACAGGTACGTGCTTGGCAGCCATGCCAATGGCACTTGAGAAAAACCAAGCAGGGGCAGCAGCAGACATAAAGCTGCTCCATGTACAGCTGGAATTCCAGGGGAAGACAGAGGCCCTCAGCACATTGGTTCTGGCCTCCACATGAGCCTGCCTGCTCCATCATGCAGAGCACATCTCTGTGCTCACCCAGACAGCTCACAATTTTAGAATCCCATAGACCCAAATCAGCAGAGCCTGACTGTCCAGGATCTGCCTAAGCAGAAATACAACTTGAACAACCATGGTCAATGGTGTTTACAGTTCTGAGGTTAGATAAAGCATGCCAGATGCCTATGAGAAATCCAACTGAGAGGCCCTTGCAGGCAAACATTTTACATTAGAAAAGGCACTACAGCTCTCAGTGAGCAAGGGACTAATCACGAGGTGTGAGGAGTTTGGCTCTCCTGTATTTAGTACCTTAACAACATTTACCAATACCACACAGAACACTGCAGAAAGAGAGGGCTTGAACGTGCAGTTTCTGAAAATCATCTCTGAGGCAAAGGGCTCCAAATGCTGCTGCCCTCCACATTCCAGTCTTCACAGGGAGCAAGAGCAGTTATCAACAAACACACAGGTGCCCTTCTACTTTTTGGTGCAGCGTCACTTCATTATCTCTGAGTTTTGCTGGCTGTACAACAACTGCTGTGAAAAACTGATCCACACAGACATTTTGCAAAGCAACTGTTCTTAAAAGTAGTTTTTTAAGGTATGTGATACCTTTTTCATGGAAATATTCATTCTGTGGTATCTGCCTAAAGGCTGTGGCTTATATATTCTAAACAATTCCCAACAGAGCAGGCGCAGTCAGTGTTGACAAGACACCACTGAATGCCTACAGTGGCATGAGGAAATCTAGCTGACTGCAACTAGGACTAAGGTTGTCAGGAAAATAAAGGCACAAATAATTACATTTTTAATGCTGTGTTCAAAGTCTCACTTGAGCACAAAGCTGGGCTCCTAAAATTTGAGTTACCGAGTCTGAGCTGGGACCATGTCTGTGAGCATTACCTGGTCCAGGTCATTCCGTAAGGCAATTTTGCTTGTTACAAGTTCATGGGCAAGGTCATCGTTTTCCTGCTCCAGCCTCATGCTTGCTTCTTGGAGCCTGCGGTTTTCCCTCTGCAGAAGGAAAAGAACAACAAGAAAGGAAGTTAACCCTTATCACTTCTGAAGAGCAGTGAGTACTCGAGAGTATCGTGTGTAAAGCACCGAGAAGGCGAGAGTGCACATTAAGACAGGCCTGCTGCTCTGGGAGACAACAGTGAATTAAGCCAGCAGTGCAAATGCAGCTATTCCACTTACATCCCCATGGCTCATGTCACGGGAGTGACACGCTGATTGTAGCGTTTCCCTCTCAAAAGTAAACATACCTCTCCACAAAAGCACTTGCTTTCTGCTTGCTCATCATCTAAAGAAATTAAGCAGATAAAATCCCACCCAGCAGCAGTGCACAGGGACCAATTAAGAGTTACTCATAATGTTTCCAATCGGAAGTAGAAAGCTGTCCTGCCCCACTTTACAAAATCCTGTCTGCAGGGATCCATAAAAATAGTCCATTTTGTAGATGATACAGTGCCAACTACCCATCTCCTGCGGAACCAGCAAAGCACAGCATTTAGCAGGGAAGTCCCTACGGCTCGTGTATCCTGCACTGCCCTTTGTGCACGTCTCTGTAACCCACACCAGTGACACCAGTGTGTGTTTTACAGGAAACCTGCTGAGAAAGAGTGCCAGGTGGCAGAGGGGAGCTCAACCCAGAGCACAGGCCCAGGACCTGCCAGTGGGCAATGATGGGGACACAAAATGGAGAACTCAAGAGGCTGCAGGCCCTCACTGCACTGCCCTCCCTACCCACTCCACACAGGCAGAAATGACTGTGCAGCACCAACCACAGGGGAATCAACAGTCATGTCTTCTAAAAATCAGTTTCAGTGACTGAACCATATTCAAATGATGCCTGTGGGGCAGTGGACTCCCAGGGGTCCAACATCAAACACACATCTTCAGAAAGAACACAGCAAAGGGGGACAGATAGAGGTGCCCTCCTCAAATGGGTTCTAGGAGAGAAAAAAACTGTGCTGGCCTTCATGTGTGTGTCTGTCATACCCACACAGGCTGAAACAGGACACGGTGTGCTATGGAAATAAAAGGAAAACCACCATGTTCATATGGAAACTCGCAGGTAAAGGAACAGCAACCCACATGCTGAGATTTCAAAAAGGACCTGTTCTCACTAGAAAGGTAAGTTATGTTTCCCAAGACAAAACAGTAAAAGTCAATATATATCAGCACTTAAGACAGCAAAAGAATTTCCAAGAGTTACTCAGTGAATGCAATGCTACAAAATGTGATTTCTTGCATAAGCACATTGTTCACCTCTTTGCACTTCCTCCTGCTTAACAGCTGTGCTCACATACCTTTTTCTTTCCAAACTCACCACCATGAGACTGCAATTCTCATTTCTGTTGCAAGCAGATTTTGCATGCTTGCCTTAAAAACATGACAAGCAGAGCTGTAAGAGGATGCTCAAAAAGGTCTCTTCTGTGTGGGAACTTCCTCTGTGGCAGGAAGCAGAAGCTCTACAAAGTCTCTCTCTCCTTAATGTGACCCTATTGTGCAACTAGACCAGGCACTGCCCTGTACAGGAAAGTACGTTTTTTTTCCTTTCCAAAAGATCATGCTTTGAATAACTTGTTTTGTACAGAAACTGTAAAATACTTTGGTCTTTGCACAGTTAAGATAACTACTGCTAAAAGACACACAACTATACAGATCTTTCTTATTTTAATTGCACTTTAGCCTGCATGGGACAGGGAATTTTTAGAAGTAAAATTCTTCTCTAAGGATAATATAAACTTTAAAGTCTAAAACCAAATGACAATCAATCATCACCACCATCTGTAACATCTTCATTTCTGTATTTTGTTCAGACCATCTCAGAAATGTGATTTTTACAGACACAGCTCTGCAGGCAGAGACGTTGATTTCCCTAAACCCTGGGAGCAGATCAGGACGATACCGCTGCCAGGTGCTGCAGCACCAGTACCCTCCCGTAGGGGTGACAGAGGCAGAAAGCAGCAAATTCTTAAGACTTTCACAAAATAACCCATCTGGCTTTCACATTTTTTGCTGTGCCTTTGCCAAAAGCTTCAGTGTCTGCAAAGCAAGCTGCAGTGTGAGGTTGAGAGGTCTGGCTTTGCATTCACAGACAGGTGGATAAGCAAGCTGAGTGCTGGAAATGCGCTATCCTCCTCTTAAACACGGCACGTCGGGGAGGGTAACGAGCTCTTACCTTGGGCATCTGGTCAAACAGCTAAGAGATGGGTTTAGCTCCTTCACCATACCCTTAATGTCCAGCTGAGCGCCTCTCACAGGGCCACCCTTCTCTCCCTCCACCCAGGGCAGAATGCCTGATTAGATGGTTTGTCTTTTCCAGCTCCTCCCCCCAGACTCGCAGTGAAAAACTGTCTCCTTCCTTGGGAGGAAACTCTTAGTCTGCTTAACTTTAAACAAAACCTAATGTGACACAGTAACGACAGAAATAGCAAATAGCACTTTTCATGTGTAACAAACTGTTTCCAACTGCTCTGAAATATTTACAGGGTTTCATGAAATAACCTCACAATGACAAAGTTCAACAGATGGAGCTGGTTCCTTACAGCAGGACACACATCACAGGCAGCATTTTGGAACCTGGCATCAGCCAACTAGTCAGACCTGCTAGTTGTCCCTGGTGTCAACAGGCAGCTTCCTGCCTCTTCTTTACATGCCACTACATTTACTGACTATGACAACCATTTCCTTCACCTCAGCAGCGCTTGGTTTCTACAATCAGTAAAATAAGACATCTTTCTTTCCCAAATTCCTCCTTCAGTTTACAAAAGGTGGCTGGTGAACTCTGGTTAGCTGTTAAAAGGAGGATACTGCATTTCCAAAAAAGGACAAACACCACTGATACACACAAACACAAATAAACTTACCTCCTGTAAAGTCACAGACCAAATACTGCTTTCAACCATTGGCGTAAATACAGTGAAAACAGGATATAAAATAATTTTTAATACCAAAAACAACAACAAAAAATTCCCGATTCTTCAGTGGGTTTTTTGTTCTGAGTTTTCGAAAGGATATATTCCAACTTCCATCACACAGTGGATGGAAAGAAGGCAAACTTGAAAGCAGTAGGCAATGCTCAACTCAGGAAGACTGAAAGGCTGAACTCCACCCTCTGCTCCCTTCCAGCCTGCACTGAGGAGCAACTCCTGCGATCAGTGGTGATGATACATCCTCTCTGAGCTGTCTTCAAGTGGGGAGTAACGAGGCACCAACCTCCTTAAGCAATCAGTTCCCGGTGAGCAACACCCTGTGCTGGGTTTGGCTGGGCTAGAGTTAATTTTCTTCACAGGGGCTGGTATGGGGCTGTGGTTTGGATTTAGGCTGGAAACAGTGTGGATAGAAGAGAGATGGTTTTGTTATTGCTGAGCAGGGCTGGCACAGAGTCAAGGCCTTCTCTGCTCCTCATCTGCCCCCCCAGCAATGGGGCTGGGGGTGCACCGGAAGGTGGGTGGAGACACAGCCGGGACAGCTGATCCCAAGTGACCCAAGGCATATTCCAGACCTCATGGCAGCATGTTGAGCATGTAAAACTGGGGGAAGAGGAAGGAAAGGGGGACCTCTGGAGCGATGTCCCAAGTCATCACTGGGCTGTGATGGAGCCCTGCTCCCCTGCAGGTGGCTGAACACCTGCCTGCCCACAGGAAGGGGTGGGTGAATGCCTTGGTTTGCTCTGCTTGAGCACACAGCTTTTCCTTTCCCTACTAAACTGTCTTCATCTCAATCCTGAAGTTTTCTCACTTTTACTCTTTGGATTTTCCTATTGCTGGCTGGGGTTAAACCACAACACACCCAAGCCCCAGATCCTTGGGCATGAACAGATCCTCAGCAGTGGAATGAAAACACTGATTACAATTCACTTTGGATGAGGGCCAACCGAGGTCTTCATAAGCCCAGTGGAAAGGGCTCTTGATAGTGGAGGAGGTCTGAAGGAAAACCCTGTGAACCTCAATCTAGAAACCCAAAAGGCTTTAACATCAAACTATCCAGGAAAACCTCTCATGGGAAGCAACAAAGAGGTTTCTGGAGTTCTTCATTTGGTGACTTTGGAGAAGCATTCCCCAAAGTGCTCCAGCACACTTGGTTTTTGAAAAACCACAGACAATGTCCCACACATCAAGAGTCATAATGTGTTTCCTCATGATGTTAACATTCAGCTACCATGACAATAAAAATGACCAGTGTATCAATTTTTGCTTCCACTTCAAACACACAAAAGGGTATTATGTCCAAATTACAAATTTATTCAGACACACAACTTCTCAGTTGGACACTGAGGTCCACAGAGGAAAAGGAACAGAACAGAACAGCAGGGGCTGCTTGCAAAACTCCAGCCCTTCTTCTCCTCTTTAGTTCAAATCAAGTCCCAAACTCAATTCTGGAAATTTCTTATCCAGTCAACCCAAATCGTGTTACATGAGGTGTTCTCAAACACAGAAAGAAAACCCTGTAATATTTAGAAAAATATAAATCTAAACTGTATTATTATCTTCTCTGCACATACAACTCACTTTTCTTCCAGGCCTCTGTAGGCAATTTGTAATTTGTTTGCACTAAAAGTCATGAAATTCAGTGACAAACAGCAATTTAGAACATATTTCCCTTTTGCACCTTTTAAAAATCTGACAAAAATGTGATACTTTGTTATAAGCAATGGAAAATAAAGTGAAAAAAAATCCATAAAAACAAACACTTTTCCTAAATAATACTTGTAAATACAGCAGAAAACAAACACCAAAACCAACACACTCTTTAATACTGTTCTTTTGGTAAGTCAAATCACAATCACTGATTGTAAAATCTGAGCTGGGTGGGAACTCTTGTGTGTGTTAACAACTCGTGGGAGCACATGAACTGAACCTGTCAAGCCAACCTGACTGGTTACTGGTGGGCCAGATGCTGCAGAACCAGCCCCTCTCCCCCCCTCCACACACCAGCAAGGGTCGGTGTCTTACTCAGACACCCCTCACACTGCAGCCCACAAGTGCCTGTGTCTCTGTGGTCCTGACAAACCTCTGCTGGCAATAAAAACTAACACACTTCAAACAACAGAAACTCTAAAAACTACAGCTAAAAACTATCAACAGACTGAAAGTTCGTTTCCTTCTTGAGCTACACAAGGACTATTCTGCAGGGATCTCCACTGCAGCGATCCCATCCGTGGGCAGCAAACCAAAACCTTGTTTGGTTCTGGGAAGAGAAACTGTAAAATTTCCAAGGCTGCAAAGCTGTGGGGCACAGCCCACGCAGCAGGAGCTGACAGCACAGCTGTGCTCAAAGGCAAGGCTTTTGTCTCTCCCAAACCAAGTCCAGTGGGGCAAAGCCCTGCACGGGTGCTGCCCAAATGAAATGCATCTCTGACCACATGGGCTGCAGAGCACTCACTAAAAGGACAAGTGAAAAACAAGGCTGGCTCTCCACTTGCTGCCTGTGAGGTGTTTTGTGCTGCCCTTTGGAAACACTCCTGAAATGTTAATTCCTGCCAACCTCAGCTTGACACATGAATAAAATCTTAACAAGCAAGACAAGGAACAAAGAACACTTATAAACATTTTTCCATGACACTCATCAACTGAAGAACGTGTCCGAACTTTGAACTTAACTAACCAGTTAAGCGGACTCTGTAATCACAGCGTCCCTAAGAGGATTAGACCCAATCCATCTTAATAAAAAAATCCACAGTGAGTTTCAGAAGCATGAGCCAAAACCCTGGGCTGTGATCTTGACTGTGACAGTGACTCAGATCAACAGTGGCCCAAGAGTCACTTTCTACATCCTCATTTTCAACTTGGGATAAGGTTCTTCACTGTCCATTGCCCATGATTAACTCATTAATATGCTTCCTCCAAGCTTTAAAGAACCCTTATTTGTTTTTTAAGCATTATTTTAATTCCACAGTACTCTAAGTGAACCACTGGAAAAACATTTAAAAGTTAATCAGCAGCAAGTTGTGTTTTTCTCCTAAACAGGTCATACTTGCTATTGGCTCTTGGCTTCTACAGCAGTCCCAAGTCTCACAAACAATAATATCTACACTCTTTGACAGCAAAAAAACTACACTTAAAATTTTTCACAGATAAACGCTTCTTAAAAAAAGGAGTCAGTTTGACTTTCTCTGTCCCTCTAAGTCTACCTTGCCACATTTCTGAATTAAGGCATGGTCTCTCACTACAGATTTCCATACTTCAGTTCTCTGAACACAGTGCACCTTTCTTACCCTCACAGACCACTGTTGCACCCTGTGTGATTACTCAGCACTCCACACTCTGGTAGACTCTGTACCAACTGAAATGTCACTTCACATATTAAGGCACAATGAAGAACAGCAGGAAAACAGTACAGGGACATGTAAGCAATGTCAGTTCCCAGGTATCCTGGGCAGCGGGCAGTAAAGTGCTTCATCTCCGGCAGCTTCACCTAGAGAAAACCGAATGGTTCAAAACAGGGTGAGCAACAACGGGCTCTTAAACACCCAATGAAGTCTGTGCCCCGAGGCAGAGCCTCCAGCACACCAAATCTATGGCAAAAAAACACAGCTGTGACAATGAAAGCAAATACATAAGTAAAGCTAATCCAAAATTACACAACTATTCGTTTCTGGTGAGCTATTGAGCTATCATTATTGCCAACTGAACCTTTATTTCTCTGCTGCTCTAAAGCAGGATATCCATCACTACTCATTCTACTGCAGAGTACCCAGGGACCCCCAGGGAGCTCTGGGTCCCACCATACCAGGCATTATCTTAACAAAAAATTATTAACACTTGGTGTAAACAGCAATGAATGATAAGGATCACATCGGCCAAGGAAGAGTTCATCTTCCAAAGTCTCTGTGGATGCCACTGCACACAGCTGGGGCTAGAACAATGTGTATTTTCTCCTTTTTGTGTCTGTAGCTGAGATCACCCTTTGTTTCTGCGGCTCATGAAGATCTCCCGTAAAAGTGCAACAGCAGGAGAGTTACCTACAAACATATAAACTGAAAGAAGAAAAATATTATATGTGGCTACTTGCAGATGTCTTGAGAGTTACAAATCGTGACTGAAATACTCCTGGAAAAAAAACCCCACTAAGTCCAAGTGTTCAAAGTTCTTGTTCAAGAAAATGGATGAATTTCATCTGGCACTGCACTTCCCTAAGGTCTGCACTGGCATATCCCAGGAAGTGAGTGTGGTAAGGACACCTCTGCCTAACCACTGGAACCAGGTCACTCCCATAGGATCTGCCGCTGGCACAGGCTCCCATAGAGCATCTCCTACCTTGTATCTGTCCATGGGATCTTCCTGCTGCAGCTGACTCTCTCGCATGGTTTGGTACTCTCTCTCATATTTCTTCAGTTTTTTTGTTGGCACCTGTGGAATAGATTTGGGAAACATGCATTTCAAGATTAGAGAACACCGGAAAGGCTGTCTGAAAGCTCTCCTTGCAAACAGGAAACTGAGGAAGTGCTGGAAAGCTGCTGAATTAAATCTCTCCCCACTGCCCCCCCTTCCCTACTCAGCAAACCGTGTCAAACACTTACCAATACAGCTCACATCGACAGAAATGTGCCCACTGCTGCTAATTATTCAAATGTTTAAAAACAAACAAGAGTGGAGACACTTTAATAAGAGTATAAGGAGAGAAAAAAGAGCATGCAGGAGTGAGAGAACAGGGAAAAGGAAAACATACTTTGATATGTATGATTCACCAAAACAATGCCTTAGCAAGACAAGTGTTAAAACTGAAAGGAGTGCTCATAACAAAGGACTGGACAATTCTCTCTGAGAGATCAGAGTAATGGTTTTTATTGCTGAATATTAATGTCTAAATTACAGCCTGTGACCAATGCCCTCACGAAGTGTGGCATCAGAGCCCTCCTGGGCAGCACAGATGGAGACACTGCAGTGCAGGGAAACAGGGAGGTGGCTCAAGGAAATCACAAACTCAGAAACAGCCATGAAGAAAGGTCAAATCCCAGGCTGCCTGCTCCTGAGAAAACACCACTTCCACTTCAGATATGGCACAGAAAGAACCTGTGTTCTTTTAAACAGGGCATGGGGATCCTCTGCTTTGCCACCCCCTTTTAGTTGGGTACACAGTGCTCTGTGAGCAATCCCACGTCTCCCTGGAGACCTTTGAGATCCCTAACTCCATGTTCCACCAGGACTGGGAGCACAGGCTTTCCCCGGATCTGTTATGCAGTTATCTGTTCCTCTTGCCTGCATTGACCATGCTTGGCTGCCTCCTGGTGTGAGGACATGCCACTGTCACCTTCCCTTAGGGCAAAAAGCTAATGGAAATGAGCAGATGTGTGTTTCTGTGTAGATTTGGTGGTTTTTTTCCCTTTCCTGGTTTTCAGCCCAACACCTCCTTGCTCTGCAGGACAGGGAGGGACCAAGCAAGTGCCCGGTGTTGCTGCAGGGGCAGGTACAGGGAGCAAATGTGAAAGCTGTAATCTGCAGAGTGCACAGCAAGCACTGATAAAGCAGCACTAACTCCCACAACTACTGATGGAATCTGAAAGCAAAGAAAAAAGGGTAAAGATAAAAAAAATGAAGCACTTTGGCCAAACATACAAGAAAAATTCCACTTTGACGACACTTAATAGTGCAAAACACCGTGAAATGAAAATGACCAAATCAGAGATGCTTTTATTCACTTCAGCTGAACAACACTCACAACTCAAACCCAGCAAGCTTTGTTTTAGCTGCAAACCTGAGACTGTCAAGGCTACTTTAATAGTCAGGAGTAAGAAACCATTTCACAGTAGTGTTCTAAATGAAGCGAATCCATCACATATCTGAAGCCTAATCCATCCCTTCCTTCCTCCAGGCTCACTTGGCTCTCATTCAGAGAACCAGATCAAGGCTCCCAGACTGGGGTGTTCTGAGGACACCCTCCAAACCCAGTTCCTCAGTGCTTCTGTACAGTTTCCTGTTCCAGTACGAAACCAGCAGGAAATAAAGATAAATACAGGGGAGACACTGTGGAGCACCATGGCAAAAAGGCAGAACTCAGATGCAACTTGGAAGATGAGCTGTTCAGTCAGATTTTCCTGGTTCTTGATGCTTTTCACTGAAGCCTTTAAAGCACATGTAAGAACTAAGTCTCACTACACAGGGAGAGAGACAAGCCTCCCATCCACACAGCCACATGAATGCTTCAGTAAATCCCATCATCTTTAGGGACAGGAGATGTGAGATGGATTTTTTTTTGTGTACAAATAGGAGAAAGAATGGAAACGAAAGGTAAAAATTGCATAGTCACAACCCTTTACCCCCCCTGCTTCAGTGAGCAGTGCTGCTCACCTCAGCCTGGCCCTGGGTGGTGGGGGCTGGTGACCTATCAACAACCTCACCTCCACAGCTGCCTGGAGCAGCACCCTCTTTTCACTTCAACCACCAGATCTGCTTAAATTGCTTGTGAACAAAAATCCTGCTTTTCTCTACAACCCAGCAGATACAAAATACAGCCTAAGGTAGTGATGTAAGTGTCACTGGGAGAGCAAGCAGCACATGAAGCACCACTGTGATCCAGATGCCCCCACCCAGCACTGTGCCACAGCTGTCCCTCACCAGCCAAGCCTGTGCACCCAGAGGCCACTGCTGCTTCTCACTGACACAGCCACTCACACTCAGCAGCATGGGGCCTACAGCTCTTCTAGCACCTTTTGTGATGTTCATTTTCAATGCTGCCAGAGAGCTGCCTTATTTCTCTGTTTTCATCTTGCATTCTCTCCAGAGATGAAGCAGAATTTACCTCACAGAGTGTACCCATCACTTAATAATCTGTCTCAACAACGCCATAAACTGATGTAAGCAGTCACATCACAAACCGGGTGATCATCAGTGGAGAACAAGAGTCAGGGGCTTCAGTAACGCTGCTCTCCACTGTCTTCACCTGTTTCCACTCACTGACAACTCACAACCATATCTTAATGCCTGGTCCTTCATCCCCCCTCAGCCATTCTTACCTTGGTCTCCCTTCACTCTCTTATATTTTCATTTGCATCCGTGAGCAGGACCATAGAAATAGTCCTCTGGGGCTGTGTGGGGACTCAGCTCCCTCTTTCAGCACCCCAGGAGTCACCCATGGCCATGGGCTGGGCTGAGGGAAGGCCCATGTGCCTGCCACAGCTCCAAGCAAACAGTAACACTTTGCTATGAATACTGACAGTAAATAATACCTGAGGCAGAGATCAGATCAGGAGAAGTGTAAGCATCACGTGTGACACAGGGAACAGCTCCCATGCTGCCAGACACAATATGGTGACTGATGCACGTTAGCAACTATTTATGCTACAACCTTGTCTTAACTGGGAAGTAGCAGCTAAATACAGTGAAAGTCTATCTTAAGAGGCTTGGGGGGAGGAATTCCTGTTAGAAACTAGCCCATACTAATCCACTTACCTCATAAAATAGACACTGGAACAGGTATGCTTAAGAACTTTGGCAGGGACTGTGCTTCACTGTCTATTCAGCCACATTACTCAGAGGAATTTGATAATTTATTACAGCACTTTCTTCTTCTGAGTATATACTAATAAATGGAAAAAAAAATATTTAAAAGCCCATTTCCATATTTCTCAATTTAATTCCCTGGCACAGTTTCTGAATTCAACAAGGGACTTCTCAGTAAGCCCTTTCATAAGTAAGTGCATAGTGCTAGCTATGCTCCAGTCTTCATGGACTGAGTGCTCATAAATTCTCTGTAAAAGCTTCTGCAATATTGATTTTTTTCTTTCTTTAGGACCGTGGGGTATATTGCCTCAAACTGATGGTTATCAAATTTAGGAGACTCTTATGGTTTATAAACATTGCTCATCTGTTTATCCCAATATCTTATCTCATTGACTCGTTTTATATTTACTGTCTTCAAGCATAAAATCATGTTACAACGAGTTGTACATGGGGAACAGCCATGCAGAGCATCTTAAGGAAACACCCACGCAGAGGAACTGAACAAGCAAAACCTCTTTCTGAAACAACCCAGGGGCACCAAACGCCCAAAGGACCCAGGGCAGTGAGGTGAGAAACAAAAATACTTTCTCTTTAGCTGTCCCTGCTCAGACAGGGTTGGAAGGATTTGCTTCACCTCCTTGGGCAGCCCTGGGCACGGGCAGCTCCACTCAGCTCCAGGAGACCTTCCCTCGCTCTGGGCTGCCTTTGGCTGTTCACAGGCAGTTCAGTCCGACCTCGCTGGAGTCATAAATCACACCCCTCTGACTCCTTCCTCCCCAGTGCTTCCCAAGTGCTCGAAGGAGGCAGTTGTCATTATGGTCATTTGACAGCCAAGGAAACGGAAGCAGAGGTGTCAAGTGATTTCCTGAACATACTGCAGACAGCCAGAGGCTGATCCAGACAGTGAAATCCTATTACCTGATTTCTGATTTCCAGCACCACCACAATGCCAGACTGAGCAGGGTCTCTCTTTCCCAACTTCCCTTTTCTCTATCTAGCACAGCATAAACACTTCAAAACCACACTGTCCCACCACACTAACAATGCAGCCGGTATTCCATGATCTCTCCCCCCTTGACATTTTTTCCCCTAGTTCTTGCCTCAATGCGGAAGAAAAAAATAAGAAAGAAAAAAGCAATTAGGAAAGTGTGCAATGCTTTCCTTCCCCATTCTCTGAAGCAGGTGATGTAGTTTTGTGTTTCACTGGTGACAGATTTGCTTGGCATTTCAAGCTGAGGTGAGGTCTTGTGCCCCTCCAAAAGCAAGACTCCCCACCTTGCTTTGGTGGGGACCAAAGACACACAGACACAGCCCAGCCTCCCTTTCATCCATTCACCACACACAGCCCAGGCTGTGATCCCCAGGATAAGCCCAGACTTCCCCCTGCTGCAAAGCAGGACCATTTCTAAGCAGAGGTGATGCCTGGCAGCCCAGCTGAGCCCCTGCCCACGCCAGGAGTACCAGCTGCAGGACGCTCTCACAAGACCACACTACATGTGCCCCTCTTGAGGACATTTAGGCTTGTGTGTACCTAATTCTCTTCACCTTATGATTGAAAACAATATCAAAAGCAAGCTAATGTCAAATTGACACTTGGTTCTGTGTCAGATGAAGTCTCTGAGCTTTAAACAGAACCTTCATCAGATCAGCAACAAAAAGTTTCCCATCACGTGCATCACTGTAGTTCACACACAAAGTTCACCAATTTGTTTTGGTTAATAGTTCATATTAAAAATACAACTACAACAAGGAAGGAAAAAACTCTATTGTAAGGAATACAACTTTAACACTTGATTAGTCCAAATGAAAGCTTTATAATTTAACAATGATAGATGAAGGAACTGAGTCAGTGCTGCACTGGTCTGTGCAGCCATTGCCATGGGTAGTACTGTCCTTTCCTTAAGACTTGGCTGTCTGAAATACACTGCCACGCCTGTCACTGTGGACTAGAAGCTATAAGGCTCAGAAGTATATAAGCCACTCGTTTTTCTTCTGGGAGGATGCAGCAATCAACAAGAAAGCCTAAGGTGTGTTGGAGAGCTCTTCTGCTGAACCCATGGCTGTCTGAGCGCTGCTGCAGAGCAGCATCTCTCCACCTCGTGTTTGGAAACAGAACTGACGGAAATGCTCTCTACATCAGTGAAGCAACTCCCCCCAGCACACCCGAGTATCCCTTCCTTACCAGGGAGAGTTGTCTCCCTTCTGCAAGTCAGTTCCTTGGCAGCTCTGTAGGTTTAAGAATTCCTGAAGGGAGTCTTCAGGATAACACAAATTCACACTGAAAGCTGGATGGAGGCAAAGGGAATCAGCTTTGCTGTGAATTTTTATTTAATTCTTCCAGATCAGTCCATTAGGAAAATATCTCCGTTGCATCTGAGACACCCACAGAAATTTATACAACCAAGGAAAGGGCAGGTTGCAAAATTTACAGAGCACCTGCACCATTTCCTGTGATCCCAAACGGCAGTGGCAGAGTCAGGGGTGCTGGATCATTTCCAACACCAGATCCTTTTGTCAGATTTTAATCTCTACCATTCATCTAAACATGCTGAACCTGGCATAACACATTAATTCTTCCCTAGCCCTGCTGTTTATAAAGATCTGCTTAGTTAGGCTCAGTTAGCAAAACAGTAAAGTTAAAAGAGTAAGCTGAGACCAGGAGAGGTTCAGTAACCCCATCATACAGCGATCCTGCAGCAACACAGGAAACAAGAAAGGAATTTGGATTCCCTGAACTGTAACTTGAAACACTGATGTGCACTTTGACCACACTGCCTGTGTTTGAGAGGCTGCAGGGACACCTGCATCTAAAAAAAAAAGGATCAAGGAAAAGATGTTCTTTGCCTGTGGCAAAGAGGCTTCAAAACGTTCCTTTTCAGATCCCCAAACTGGCTTTCTGCATTCAAAAAATTCCCTTTCACTTTGAGATATGAAGGGTTTATTATCCACTTCAACTCTATTTATTTTAGCAAAGAAGAAACACCCTGAGTGGCTGAAAAGCAGTGCTTGGAAATGGCTGATTCTGTCTGCACTTGCAGCTGACGTCTCCCAGCTCCCCCAGACACAAGAGCTTCCTCTCACGTACAGAGGAGGGCTGCAGCACTGAGACACACACAGGGGAGAACAGCCACATCCACCCTGTCAGCCAGCACATGCTCTGCATTCCAATGGCTCTGGTCAACAGCAGCACTGTGGGGAAGGGTACCAACATCAGAAGCATTCTGGATGGAAAATAGCTGTGTGCAGGCCATTTTTATTACCCAGTATAACTTAAACAATGCCCGAGCAACGAGAACTACCTGTATATCCCACAGTCACAGTGAGGGAGTGACACTGCCCAGCCAGCAGGGACAAGGCCCTGCTCTGGGTGACACAGCTCCCGTGAGCAGCAGCAGCTTTTCCACCACATGATTTATTCACTGGTTTGTTCCTCTCAACACTACAGCTCCAAGTGATCCTGTGTGTCTTACATACACATACATTCTGACACACAGCATCTGGTGCCCAAGGTTTTCTGTGTCTCCTTGGTGACTGTGCAAAATTCAAGGTGCATCATTCACTCTGATTTAGATCTAAGCCATACCCACAGCAATTTCAGAGCTTGGCTTGCATTTCTCAGCACATTTCAGCAAGAGAGGAGAAGGGTGAGCAGGAAGACAGGTCTTCACCACCACCCCCCCTGAGACAACAGAATCAGATATCAGGAGAAAATCCCCAGGGGTTTTCTTCAATCACTCAGCAGAGAAACAGCCTCTCCCAGCTACACAGTGTTAGGGTTTGCTTTTAATCTTGTCTAATCTGGAACCACCACAGACCTATCTCACAATTGCCAAACAAGGCCAGCAACTAATCAGTAATCAGGTTCAAACTACTGGTTTACCAAGGCTGTAAAACCTGTCACATTCATCATTTTTAGTCCACAGCTCATGAACGCCCAGCTCCATATGTCACCTGAAACCTGCCATGGAGCTGGTGAAAGCAGCTGAATGCCAGACTGGATTCCAACTCTTCTGAGCGACCAGGCCATGTCTTCTCTCCTGCCACACTCCATGCCCAGCATGAAAAACAATCTGCTTCCTGAGATGGAGGTGGGGTGCTGGATCACAACTCTGAACCATATGCCAGGTAAGCAAAGAACCTCACATTCCTTGAACACATGTCCTGTGAGTTTATTATTTTACGTCAACTCTGTGTCACAGTATCAAGAAAACTGTAATGCTGTCAAAACTTCCCATGTGCACCTTTAAAATCAGCATCTGGCTTCTCTGATCGGGGGGAGGACCTTGATGCTCAAACACCTTTTATTACTTTTATCAATATTTCAAACCTACAAGTTATTAAGAGCAATTACTTTTTAGTGCATTACTCCATCACCAGAGAATAGATACCTTTTCTGTATTGAAGCTTAACCATTATGGACCTGTTGGAAAGGGTCCAGAGTAGGCCATGAAACTGCTCCGAGGGCTGGAGCTGCTCTGCTCTGGAGCCAGGCTGGGAGAGCTGGGGGTGTTCAGCCTGGGGAAGGGAAGGCTCCAAAGAGAGCTCAGAGCCTCTTCCAGTGCCTAAAGGGGCTCCAGGAGAGGAACAGGACAAGGGGGAATGGTTTCACCCTTCCAGAGGGCAGGGAGGGTTAGGTGGGATATTCGGAAGGGAGGGTGGGCAGGCCCTGGCACAGGCTGCCCAGAGAAGCTGTGGCTGCCCCATCCCTGGGAGTGTCCCAGGCCAGGTTGGAGCAACCTTAGCTGGTGGAAGGTGCCTCTGCCCACAGCAGGGGGTGTGATGAGATGATCTTTGTAGTCACTTAAAGCCTGAGCCATCCTGAGATTCTACACTTACACTCAGGGATCCACAATCCATTCTATCTATACTTTTATCAGTATTTCAGCAACTAACACAACTTTTACCACATCCTCTCAAAAGCCTTGGCTTTTTCTGCTTGCCCAGCTCTAAAAACAAAACTGCCAAACCCTGAAAAACATTCTATAAAGCAGCACATGAAACAATAAGCATTTTGAAAACACCAGTGGGACAGTGTCCAGCACCAGGATACCAGCAAGGCCCATGGCTCATGGCACAGCATCTTAGTGCAACAACTACTCTGTGCCCTGCACCATTCCCTAATCCGTCATCTGCTGAGAAGGTTCCCCCACGCCTTGAGTGAGCTGAAGTTTTGCCATTTGCTCTGTTTCCCCTCAGCTGATGGAGAGATCCCAGAGATGCAAAGGAGCCATAGCCATCCCCAAACCCATCCACGGCTGCTTTGGGGTGCTGCCACCACTGAGGGGAGCTCTGCCAGAGGAGCAGCTTCCATGGAGGGAGGGAGAGCAGCCACTCCCTTGGGAAAACAGGTGATATTACCAGCCACACCCTCTGCCACCAGCAGCAGCAGCAGAGAGGCAGCAAGCCATCCCTTTTCCCCCCCAGCTCTCTGTTCCAGCTCTGTCTACTCCACTCCCCGTTCCTCCAGTCATGGAAAGAACGAGACCCTCCGTTCTGGGATAACTGGATCCCTGTTATCCTGTCGAGTGTTGCCTCTGGAAGTGTGACCTGAGTGTGGACAATGTATGCTCATTCCTGCCCACACTGGGCTTCTGTGGCATCCAAGCTCATGGACAAATAAATACAATCTCTTACTTGCACCTTGATATCAGAACTTAGGATTACTCTGGCCCCTCTGCCTTGGAGCAAAAGCACAACACCCTGAGCATTGTCTGGGCACAGCTTAACACGCTGCTCTGAAACAAACTCTGTGGATTACTCTGGAAACCTGCAGCTTTGCAACATGAATGACCAGTGGCAGCAGCATTCCAGTCAACATAAGTGGCTGGTTGTTGGTGAGCTCATGTTGACACAGGTAGAAGGAAGCAATAAAGAAAAAAGATGTGTGTATTAAACGGAGCACAAAAGCACAAACTTGACATTGATTAAATAATTCTTTCTTGATCCAATGACAATAAAGAGGCAGCAAGAAGAAATGCTTTCAGACATGAATAAAAAAATAAAATAACCAGGATATAATATAGATTATTAATTAAGAATAAAACAGTAATTGAAACTAAATGCAGAATAAAAAAAATCAAATTCTTTCCTTAGTTCCATCAGGCTTGATAGGACTCTACAGCATATGGAAAAAGATTCCTAAGTGTTGCTCATATGCATTAATAATTAGAGCTCAAACACAGTTATGATTCAAATGAGTCATTATTGTCCAGAGAACAGCTCAGCTCTGTCGGAAATCAGGCTGTGAGTTTTTATGCAGAGCAGAAGTACCCACAGAAATAGCAGACGAGATCTCTGGTCCACTCACGTTTGTTTTCACCAAATCCCTAAAACAGCAGCGATTCCCTCAGAGCAGAAGAAACCCCTGTATTGCCAACATTTAAGCACCCCCAATCAACCCACCTGGATGACTTTGGTGAGCTGAGGACCAGGAGCCCACCCAGATGCTCTGCAGAGCTGACAAGGATCCAGCTGATAAACTGGTTCCACACCAACATTGTTGTATAAACGGTAGGTCCCATTTCATTGCTTATCTACAGGTCTGTTTGATAAAAGTAGTTTTACAGTTGTTCTCTAGCACTGGCTTCACTACCATATCAGAGATTTATTTTCTTAAAACCCAACCCACCCCCACTCCCACCCCGCCCCGAGGAGTATTTGATAGCCATAAAGCATGAATTAAAAAGCTCAGGAAATGGGTCAAAAAGCCATTGACAAAGGGAATAACTGATTCACTGACATCTTTCATTTCTGGTTAATGACATTCTGGGCATCTTCTGGGATTCATCAAAGATGCAGCTCTATCAAACACCACATCAGTGGCTGGGAAGAGAAAGACACAGACCTGCTAACAGGATTTGTGGATACACACGGACAGAAAGAGCAGTGAAGAACTGCAAACATACATATTTGAATTCCTGGAAACAGCTTCTTCAACTGAAACACACCCCTGTGCTGACTGCACACCAAACGTCCACAGGACTTCACCACAGCATGGATTCCACCTCCAGGTGAGGTGGAATCCCATGAAGAGATGGGATCAGTCCCAAGAATTTGGGACTTTTCCCAAAAAGTGTGGAAACCTCCCTGGGAAGCATGGGGGATGGGGCAGTGGGGGGCATATGTTGGGAAAGCAGCTTGCCCTCAGCTTGCCCTAGCTGTTCCTGCACATCCCTCTCACCTCACTGCTTGACAGCAAGTTGACCAAAATAATCCTGAAAAAGATATGTTCTTTTAATTAATTTTAAAAGTATTAATTGTATCAGCACTGCCACACAGGCAGCTGCATCATCACCACTCAGGAGGCCCTCCAGACAGGACTGGGAATAAACACTGGGAGAGGCAGAAGGGCAGGGACTCAGAGACCACCTTTGCAGTGCCAAAAATGTAAGCACTGTCAGAGCCAGCCTGCAGCACAACTGCTCCTGGGAACCCTGGGATGCACAGGGATAGGGAAAAGGAAGCTGATCAGGGAAGGTTAACCCTGGATTGTCACCCAGACCAATACTGGAATACTTCATCTAGTCCTGAGAGATGCGGTGGGGAAAAAATGAAGAGGATGTAGAGCAGAGCCCCTGGACTGTTTAGGGCAGGGTGTAAATGCCTTGCAGTGGGAAGTGTAAGAGCTCAGGGTCCTCAGTTTGCACAAGAGAGCTGTTCCAAAGGCAGGGTGAGAGGACTGGGGCAGGATCTGGCAGCTCCTGCCCCACAGAGGAGCGAAGGACAGAGAGCAGATGGCTCCTTGAGACAGCCTGAGAGTAGGATCCCTCCTTCTTCCAGGCAGGGAAGGGCTCAGATGAAGATTATATTTGCTGGAAAGAGCCAATTCTCATGACAGTGACCATCCAAACTCCCTTCTCCCTGCTCTGGCAGCAGCACCAGCAGAAAATGGGCTTTAAAAGATCAAGTGCTGCCAACTCCTCCACGCAGGCAGAATTAAAGACCCAAGGAAAACCTGAGATGGGAAGGGCTCTCCTGCAGGCACACAGAGCAACCTCCTGCTCAGGCAGAGCTTCAGGGTCACAGTGTGCTGCTCCTGAAGGCCTCCAAGGATGAAGATTCCAAGGTCTTCCTGGGCAGAACCGCTTTCCTTTGTGCTGAGCCAGAACTGGCCCTGCTGCAAATCATGACCATTTCTTGTCTTGTCATTGCATGACTCTAAAAGTCTGGCTTCCTCCTCACTAAGACCTTCCTTTAGGTGGCAGACTACCATGAGATCCCTCTCGAGCTTCCTCCAGGCTGAGCTGCCCCAACCCTCCCATCCTTCCCCAATGTGGTCACTGCCACTTGAGAAACAGGGTGGTGTGTAGGCCAGAAGGTGCTAAACCCTCTCAGCCCCACTATCAACCCCCAAAAATGTTCTGCTACTGCCAGTTAGACCCACAGCCCTCTATGCCCCGTGCTCCTCCAAGGCCACCCACGTTTTTCACTCGCTTTGCAGTTCACCCACTCACTCTGAACCCCCTCAGTTTGGCTGCAATGGGAAGCTGAGAGCCTAAAAATCCATATGGCATGGAACCACCAATTATTGCTATGAAATGGCTGATAATTCCCCCAAAGAGAGAGCGAAACACAGCAAGGCAGGCAGACAAACAGAAATACAATGCAGCTTTCCAGAAGAACGTCCTTCAGCTCTGGATTAAGAGGATTATACCACTTAGAATAGCATTTTTATAACCCCTTGAGTCCCAAGTTTTCTGCAGATAAGCTGAGAATTGAAATTCCCCACAGTAAAGCTGCTCAGTTCTTGCAGAAGCTGCACAGCAGTCCACTTCTATGTGCTGCTTTGCATGGCTGTGCAAGGTTGTTTCAGAACAACCTGACATCTTGAAAGCAAGAGCACACAGCAGAACAACTGTGTGTCATGGTCACACTGCAACATGACTGATTTTATTAAAATCTATGTTGGGGGATTGCTGTCACACAGTGCTGCTTTGGAGCAAATTTAAAAACCCCTTATCTCAGACCATCCACGTCCTGTTTCATTGCTTATGGGCATCAAAGCAACGCTACAGAAACACTTTCCAGTGAAAAAATCCATGTTTTCCATTGAAACATACAGCTAGAAGTGACAGGACCTGGACAACAGCAGGTAATTCTGATGGTGCTCAAGGAGTCCATGCCTATGTGGCAGTGGACAGAAGGTCACTGAGGGCTGACCTAAAGCAGAAGGAACCCACAGAGCTGTCACCTGGCCTGGTTCTGGTGTGACCTCTGTCACCTGACGTCGTGACAGCGGCACAGCCCACGGGAACTACGAGGGCTACAGCAGTGCCAGTGCTCTCCCACCACAGCCATCCTGGCATCCAAACTGCACAAATGGATGAAATCCTTTGCAGAAGTGTTTTATTTAACTGTTCTCTGAGCAGCATGTTAGAAACGCCTTTAAAAATTAACAGAACTGGACTTTGCAAACCAAGAGATGAATCCCAGATTGCAAAACACCTGCTGCTATTAATATGAACTCTCAGAATAAACAAAGCCTCTGCAGAATGTCCCTTTGTGTTCAGTACATACCTCAGTGCAAGCTGGTGAAATGAGCACGACAGAGTCAACAGGATTTGCCCCAACTTCTCCCAGCTGTCAGCTTGTGCCATGAGTGAACACAGCAGCGCAGAACTGAGAGAAACTGAGTCATCAGGGCCTGGCCCTTTGTAATGCAGACTCCCTCTCACTGCCTAATCCTCTCATAATCCTGAGGAGCTTCTCTTAAAGCTCCTCAGGTTGTCTGCACCATTATTTGCTCAGTTAATATCCTTAAAAACCAGATAAAATTATTTGCTTAGTTGATATCCCTCAAAACCAGTTAAAAGAGCAGTTAAGTATTTCCTATATAAACCCAGTAAAAAACATTTTTCTTAATTTATTTCCTAGTATGTAATACACTGAAACATGGAATCCCAGAATGGTTTGGAAGGGACTTTAAAGATCATCTAATTCCAAGCCCCTGCCATGGGCAGGGACACCTTCCACTACACAGGTTATTCAAAGCCCCATGTTAATGCTCTTTGATTCAGAGGGGAAAAAAAACCAAAACAAAACCAAAGAGTTAATCAGAACATACCCTTATGTTAAAGTCAACCATTCAGATCTCCTAAATAACAGTAACAATGATACTTTTCCTCCCACAGTTCTTCTCTGTTTATTTTAAGTAGTTACTGCACAGAGAAGTACTTTTTAAAAGGATGTTAGTCCATGTTCCTTTCAGGGTGACAAACTCAGCTGAAGCTGTCAGGGGGTGCTTCCAGCACCAGGTGCTCTCCCCTGGTCACTCTCAGCTGATTCAGAGATCCACCATACAACTCCTGTTACTTGTGCTCTGCAGAGCCCTTCCCTGCAGCACTTCCCAAAGGTTTCAATCACAGGCCAAGCCACCCAGGAAATGTTGTCTTGCCACAGGGATTTTAATTTAACAACTGCAAACGTTGGCTCTAGAACACACCAGCAACTCAGGCCAGGAGGCTCCCAGGACACCCCTCCTTGCTCAGAGAGACTCATCCCAGGAGCCTCTCCCAGAGCAGCCAGTACCTGGCTCTGGTTAATCCAGTTGCAACACCAGGACCTGTCTGGAGGGCAGGCACTGCTCTGGCCTTCCAGACAAAGCAATACAGCTGTGAGAATGAGAGGAAAGGCTGTGGCTGGATGGTGAATTCAGGGATACCACAAAATACCCAGCACGGGAAAGCGTGTGACTCCTGATGTGCTGGTGAGCCTCCAACCAGGTCATATGAAAGCACACACTCCTGCATGTTCTGAGCTTCCTTGGAAATTCTGGCCTAGAGGAGGAAAACATCATAGCAAAAGGGTTTGGGCAAAACACCAGTTTAGATCCAGAAATCCTATGATCCCACGGGAGGTGGAGGAGATGAGCTCATGCACCCGAGATCTCCTGAGCACGGAGAGGCAGAAAAACAGGAGCAGGAAACACACACAGAGGAGTTTTGTACAAGATACAGTAAAGCAAATTCTCCCTTTCTGGGAACACCTCCCTTTGTCCCAGCTGAGGAATCACCTGGATACAAACACACACAGAGCCCCAAACCTGCACACAGGAGTGGCATCACTGGGCTGCTGAATAATGAACTGAGGTGTATTAAGCCTGAAATGTCTGCCTGCACATGAAGCTCAACACCTATACATGAATTTCTGTTTTCAAGCACTCCCTCTGACTGCTTCTAGGCAACCTGGCTCCCACATGGGCTCAGCTGCAGAATCTGAAACCAAAGATGAACTCTGGCACCAAATTTCTGAGCCTGCAGCTCCCTCCAAGCACTGGGATGTCCAGGAGGAAGGAGGATGACCACACTCTACATGGCATTTACATTAAGAGATATACTACTTACAAAGAAAGGAAGTGATCACTCAACTAAAAGGCTTTCACAGATATTTATGCTGGTTGCAGAACACAGAAGTGGAACATCACCATTCCCAAGGAAGGGACAGATTCTCTTAGATTTAGTGACCTGCACTCCTAGAACCAACATCCACCCTGACCTTTTGACTGACACTCTAAGACACAGAAAGTGTTTATACCACTTAGAGTCTACAGTCAGAGAATTCCGTCATTTATTGGCTTAATCATTTCAATTCTTAAAAAAATACTATTTTAACTCTAGTCCTACTGAGCAAAGCACCTTCTTGTAAATTTAGCAGCCAAAGAGGTATTTTAAATAATCTTATCTCTTCTGAAATAAATTAACTTCATTTTGTTGACACATGACAGCAAATTTCAGGAAAAGTAAAGAAAAGTAAAGAAATTAAAAGAGAAACCAAGGAGTAAGCAGTGTTCAGCAAAAGAACTTAACTCCAGGACAGAGTACACCCTTAAGCATTGCTGGCAAGGAGCAAGGGCAACACCTACCACAGCTTTGGGCTTGCTGACTGCCACCAGGTTGGCCAGAAAGTCCTCCTCACAGAGCTGGTTGAACACATGTGCATCGTAGGCCACCACTATGGACACCTCTTCCATCATGGTGCCAGCTGCACTCCCCCCTGAGCAGGGCACTAGTGGGGCAGGAGGGACCCCAGAGGGGTCAGGGTGCCAGCCCTGCTCACACCCCACAGCCACAGGGCACAGCTGGAGCTCCCTCAAGGCCAGGGAGCCCGTTCCCACTCCAGTGTTGGGCTGAAGATGAAAAAGCAGGAAGCAAACCAGATGAGGAAGCAAGAAAAGATCAGTCAGTGCTAGGCAGGAGGACTGAAATCACAGCTGTTCTTCTCCGACTCGGGAGCAATTGTTCATTCCTTATATCCGGTTTTCTCCCAGGAAAGCTGATATTCCTGCAGGCAAAGTCACCCCTTCCCATGAACTGCTGCTTCTGCCTTATTTGTAACTTCACAGAGATTGGTGTAATGCTGATTTCTTTAAGGCATTCCTTGAAATTTTCCACAAGTTGCTAAATCTCTCTCTTAGCAGTCTTGAAAAGCACTCAGGTTTGTTTTTCCACAAATCCACTCCATTTTGTGCCCTATAAATACTTTGATTGTAGCAGGAAGATGACACCACCAAGTCCTAACCCTCTAAAAAGAGTCCTTCAGTTTCCACGTGTAACAGGGTAAAACAGCCCTGAAAAAACAGAATGAGGCTGTAAAACTCTTCTGTGAATAAATGTGTACATCCACAAGTGAAACAAAAACAATCTACGCAATGAAAACTTCCCCCAGTCGAAGGTTATTAACCTGAATCTGGTGCTGGTCTTCTTGTAGTCAATTAGTGATATGGTATCTCTTGTCTGGGAATCCTAAGCAGCAGAGCTGCCTTCCAAATTGCCCCTGACTTTCCAATTCAGTTACCCTGACATCTACCTGACACAGGGCAAAAACAGCACAAGAACAACGTGGAAAAAATAATCACAAATCAATATTCTCAAAACTACAAATTAAAATCTAGAAAACAATAAACGATTTGAAGAAAAAAGAGAATCAGGACACTCAGGCGAGGCAAAACTCATCACCAACGTGACCTTTCTGCTTAGACACATTGGCTACATTTTTATCTTCTCTGGCAGCCTTTTCTTCCTGGTGCAAACCCATACCTGCTCAAGGAACAGAAATCATTGCAACTGTCCCTTTGTCTCCAGAAGGAGTCTGTGCTGGATGCAGCAAATCTGGCAGAAGTTTCCAGTTCAGGCTGGTGGTGGCATATGGTTACGCTCTCACTTTCCAGAACAAGCAGGGTCAGACACACCTTGCCTTTCTTCTGCCTCTGCTCCTGAGTGCCTTTATCAAAGACTGCAGTTATCTACACAGCACCAGGTGCTATTTGCATTTGAATAGGAGACTTGAGCAACAGCTGTAGCGGGCAGAATTAAAACCCCAACACTTAAATAGGGGGTGAAATTACATGTTATTGCTAGGAAACAGAGAGGGTTCTAAGAGGCTTATAGCAAACAAAAAATGCAGCACTTGAGGTTAAACCCTTGAGACTAAAGCTGATTCTGATCATGCTTAACCCTTGCAGGAGGAAGAAAGGTACTTTTCTTTTGAAATGCACCTATGGTGCTCTTTTTTTTCCTTGCTTGTCTTCAAAGGCTTGCAAATTTTTTCCAGTAAGTTCCCAGAGTAGAAAGACTTCAGATTCCAATCCAGCTCACGGGACGGCTCTCTGTGTCACCTACACAAAACTCCTACCTGCTCTGCCAAACCCCACTCAGGTTTTCCACAACCTGCAAACGCTGCTTCCTCCTCAGCTCCACTGCCTTGGGGAGGGTTGATTTCTTCTGGGGAAGGGTGATTTCTTCTTGGAAGAGTTGATTTCTTCTTGCAGCAAAAGTTGGAAGCGCAGGGTTGGGAGCGGCCCCTGCTCGGCTCCTCCCAGGTGTGCTGACAAAGGCACCTGCTGCCAGTGGTACAGCCCCTTCCCAAATCCCCTCCCACCCCGCTGGCACCTGCTCCAGGGGCTCCCAACAGGGACTGGCATTGCCTTGGAACACTCGGGTAGGCCCAGGGGAGGGAGCAGGCAGTGCAACAACAAACATCCCCATACTGACGAGAGACCATTTTAATCCTGCAATAAGGGCAGGAGGTAGAGAAGGCAAATTATCAGACAGAGCTGCAGCTACTGAAACCCCTCCCCTGATTTGGCCAACAGGCATTTCTATTTATAAAGAATTATGGACCAGAACCTATCTTACCTTTTGCTTTTCCTCTTAAATAGAAACGTTTCAATGGCTTAACAGCACTAAATCTACATGTTACTACTACATTATCAGCTGAATCATTCTTCTCATATCTATTCATAACAGAGGGCTTATAATTTTGGCATGTTCTAACTAGCAATTGCAAGACCTAGCAACTGCTTTGTGACGCTGGCTGATGCATCTCTTTAAATAGGCTGTTTTTCAGTTGTTTTTTCCAGCTAATGGAGCTGAGCTGCCCACAAATCCCTCTGAACCTGCATTTTACATCCCTGTAAACAGCCTGTTTGCTGCACCCCGGAGCGGCACACGAAATTACAGCCATCAAGCCAGTTAAACATCCTGAATTAGACCGACTGAAACAAACATGTCCACCCAGACACAGCGGCAGCACGGTCCTGCCAGAGGAGATGGAAGGGAGAGGGCAGGCTGAGATGCCCTTCACCACCTCCTCAGGCCGCCCTGCACGCTCCTCCCAGCACTGCCACACAGAGCCTTCCTTCCCCCGTGCCAGGGTTTTTCAGAGCTGAAGTGATGAATAATCCACCACAAGACAACAGAGACCACACAGCAGCTGCACATTTCCTTAAAGCAAAGAGCCCTTGTCTGTGTAACACCACGACTGCCTCGCAGCAGCCTTCCCCACGGCACAGGAACGCAGCCCCCTCCACGGCACAGCTGGGAAAGCATACCTCCAAAGCAGGGATTTGTGGAGAAGCAGTGTAACCAAGCAGCCAGGAGACAGAGGAGAGCCAGCAGAAGGACAGGTGGGCTGTAGGAAGCTGGTAACTAATTAAGGTAAGTAGTCCTAATTGCAGTTGTTGGGATTTATATGCCGGTGGATAGTAAGAGGTGAATGGAAAATTCCTGAATTGAGCAAACCAGCTCGCTTAGCAAAGCAGAATCCTTCTCTCTCCCAAGATAAATTCACTCTCACTCCACCCCCAGGAATGTCTTGCTGCTATCTGACGGGGATGGGATCTTCTGACAGACGGGGAAGTGAGGTATGTGCAGCTCCTTGCTAAGCCTCCCTTCCTGCCACCGGCTCCAGGAACACAAAGGCCTTTTCTGCGATTTGCCTTTCATGTATTAATGAATCCGGGAACATCACAGCCATCTTCGGAGAAGGAAACATAAAACTCCTTTCACAGCACTTGGAATGGCATTTGGCAGGCTTCAAGATAAGTTTAATGGTCTTTTCCCCCCAAAGGGAATAAATAACAGTGGTATCATCTCTCCTTGTAATTCCTGCCCCCACTAATGACCTGGGAGGACTTTGCCAGGCACAGCCAGCAAGTGAAAACCACCTGGTTACAAGTGGAACACTGTGACTCCCAGACCCAGTTCTGTTCTCCCCTCACCCACAAGGGGCTTGTCGACCATCAGAGAGCAGCAGAAACAGGAGCTGTGCTCCAGCTTTAGGCACCAGAGGGTGACTGCTCAGCCCTGCCCCTGGGTTCCAGGAATGCCCCCCACGACTCACAACCATGGCTGCCAAGCTCTGGTGATCAGCGACTGCTTCTCCAAGACTCGTTTTTATTATTTAAAATGTCAAATTAGCATGGCCTAATTCCTTTTTCCCAAAGAAGTGGGCGTATGCACCTGTGTTTCTCCTGAAATAATCCACCAAGTGAGTGGAAAAACCTGGGCTTGGTGTGCTTCAGCATTTGTACTGAGAGGGGCAACTCCTCCCAGTGTGCCTACAAACCGGTGCTGCTGGTGTGCACTCCCTCTCAGTGGACTGTGCAGCCCACCCAGGGAAGAGCTGAGAACTTCTGAGCCTTCATTTTACATTGCCAAGTACCCAAATTCCCCTCCCCCAGCCCCACAAAAAGCTAGTCCTGCATAAGGATTTTCTTCCACAAATATATAGATGATCTTTACCAAAATGATTTATTAGCCTGACCCCTGAAAGTCCAGAGAGGGAAGAGCAGTGCAGGCAGTTGGTCCCCAGCCTGCCAGAGGTCCCTCCCGGGATCTTTTATAACCTCCTGACTTAATTCTGCTCTGTTGCTCGATGAGGTTGGTATTCACACTTGCAATTACAAGTTTGGTCTTCATTTCAGGTTTTACATTAACTTGGAGCTACAGCTAAACAAGGCATGAGGCTGCCCCAAACAAATCTGCCCACTGTGAACTTCACAACCACATGAACCTGAACCAGACTGAACAGCAAGTCTAGCTGGGACACCTGTCTACAGGTACACACTCATTATTCAACTCAGTCCATTCCACATTATTTTGAAGCCTTTTAAATGAACTCATGAGTCTTAAAGTATTACTCCTTTAAGTAAACATTCACATTTTTATTTTGCATTTTCATATGTCTTTCCCATCCTGCCACTATCACTTTCTCAGGTTATTTCCTCTCTCCAGCCAGGTTTCCTTCAGATATCAACTGCCTGCCATGAATATTTTGCTTCATGAACTTCCCTCTTTTCTACTGAGAATCTGGGTTAGAGCTGGGATGGCCTTTTGCTTGTTGGTGTTTTCCCAGTGCTGGAGGCAGCACAGGGCTCTGACCAGCCCAAACCAGCAGTGCAGTTCACTGCCTGCGGTGTGATGGCTGATGGAGGGACAAGGGAAGAGCCAGACATCCCTGAGCCAGTATTGCTACCCGGTTAGAGGAATGTTGAATCTCAGTGTGAGATTTTGAGATTCCCAACCTTTAGCTGCAGAAAGCCAGATTTTACAACACATTTGGGACATACATTGTATATACCAAATATAACCAGTTGAGCTGAGCACATTTCCTCCTTCCCCATCCTTTGGCTTTGGAAAAATAGGGGAGTTTGTTTTTTTCCTCTGTGGAAAAACAAGGAATGGTACCAACAGGCAAACATTCCTCCTAACGCCCTCTGAGTGAGGCAGGCTAATCTGGACCAGAGAACCCATGCAGAAGGAATAGGCAGAAATTCCTGATCTGCCTTAGAGCATAACTTCCTGAAAACCATCAGGATTTTGCCACTTGTCTCTGTGTCACCCCTTCTCTTTGGGGACCCCTGTGTCACCTCCTCCCAGTGCTCCACAGCTGAGGGACGTGGTGGCAGCTCGGAAGCAGGGCCAGGTCCCAGGGACCTTCCCACACCTGCCCCAAGCTCAGGGCCTGTGTCTCCTGAATCCATGCCCTCCGAGCCAGATCACTACCAAGAGGTGCCTCCAACTGCTGAACGGGTAGACATAAACACCCCCCATGAAACTGTAAATGTCTCTGATATATATTCCCTGGGGCTACTAATCCAACAGCTGAACAATGCCTGTATGGCATTTAGAGCATGCAAATGCCACTTAGAGCTAAGTTCCTAATAAACCCGACACTACCTGTGAGATGTATTTTAAATCTGTTGCATTTATCACTTCAATGGGTATTGAAAAGAAGAAAAATGGGTCAAATGTATTATCCAAGAAAATTAGCACAGCAGTTGTACAGGAATGCTGTGCACTTACCATGATTTATATGGATTTCTGGCCTGGGTTCAGTACAGTCTGACTGAGGGATTTCACCCAAACAGCCCGATGTCTTTTCACTTACAGCAGACGATCAGCAAACAAAAGATACTAATTAACATCAAGCAGCACATTAGTGACATCTGTCACATGAAGAGCCTCACACAGGGCCCGGAATTCCAGCCTCCTCATTCTAAACCCACACCTGATTTTCTTCCTCAAAGTAGATACATCTCTGTATATTTTTCATTACCTCCCCAAGAAAGGGTTAACAGTCCTTACCTACCCCCAGAGGAAGATTATAATAAAGGTACAATTAACGGAAAATTCAAATCTGTAAGGGGCACTATTATTAAATTATTACGATGTTGTGTCAGGTTTCCTGCAGTGCTGAGCCAGTCGTGCTGCACAGGAGGAGTGCAGGGACACGTTTACTGGGGTGACCTGAAGTGCTCTGTCTCCTGTCAGATTTTAGCACCTTTACTGACAGTCCCTTTGCACTTGACCTTTAGCCCGAGACAAGAAGGAAAGGCTGGAGAGCTGTGCACTGTGAGAAATTCTTGAGGTTAAATACCAGGAAGAAGGAGGCAGGACCCAGGCACAAACCCACCCCAACACCCTCGGCTGTGCTGGTGCCCCATCTTCCACATAGACACCCTGAGAGGAGGCTCATGGAAAAGGTGAGCCGATTCTATGTGTTAACAGCACTACAGTTATGGCATATTCCCCAAATGAATAATAAATCCGCAGTAGGACTGCTTGCAGGATCAGGAGATACAGGGTCATTAACACTGAAGTGATGTGGGTGAGCAGGAAATGGCACACGTGTCAGCCAAACTGGGCTAAACCAGACAGACCAGTCCGAGCACCTTCCCGGAGTTCTCGCAGTCAGTTCGACTGTGAGACACAGCCCAGTCTCGGGCATGCCCAGCCACTCGGAAATGAGATTATTTCTGCATTACACATTAAAAGCACAAAGTGCCGATCCGTTCCAGGAGAGCAGCGTGTCCCACAGCACTGGAGCTGAACGTGAGAGCACCAACTCTGAGGTCACAGCCAACAAAGGGCAGCAAACAGCACTGGGTGGGAGACACTGCTACAGAGGTGATGAAGAGCCAGCTGACAGAGAAAGCTTTTGACCCGAGACCCGTTTGCTGGGAAAGACAGGAGGCAGTGAAGTGTGAGAACTGCCCTGCACAAACTGCCCTGGAATTCGCACAGGTCAGCTCCAGAGGAGGAAAGCAGCTCAGGGCCCTGCAAGCTGATCAGCTGTGTAAGACTACCAGCAGCATCCACTAATCTGAGCTCCACAAAATCCTCTGCGGCTAAATCCCTATTCATCATCAGCCAGTGCAGTGAAAGGGAAATTCTCTGCTCAGAAGATGATTTGGGAGACAAACGACCCCAGTGCTTAACTGTGCTGATCTAGTCTCCCACTGGGAAAATCTGCATCCCCGTTTAATGCTTCAATATACCACAATGAGAAAAGCTTCTGTACCTACATATGATTGACTGTTAATAAGCTTATTTTAAGACCTCAAGTGCTATGTATGGAGGGGCAGAGAAGGCAGGTGCTGCCACCAGTTACCAAGGAGCTCTCTATGTGATAGTCACATATTTCTTTAGAGACCACAGATATTTCCATATACTCTTCCACACCCTTCCCATTGGTCTTATTCCAAGCTTGTCTCTTATTTAAAATCTGGACTAGAGTTCTTGTATTACTACTACTATGATATACCTATGCAACTAAAAGAAATGAGACACTCCCCAGAAAAATTAATAAATAATAATATCAGGAATTGGTCCAGCTCAGCACAGATGTCCACAGGGCAAGGGAACATTTTGTGCTTATATCCACGTGCTTAGGCTGGGCACATTGTGCTGGAGGCCCCCTGGAAGCTCCCTCACTCCCAGGGCTCCTGCTGACTCCTCTCCATGTCCAGCTAAAGGGCTGTATGTGGAGAGAAAATGGAGCTGTAGCTTCTGCTCTGTTCTTCAATTTTCAACCTGTCTTTCATGCAGGGGAAGTGTTTATGCAAAATTCCTTCTGCAAGGAATGCAAGGGAAGTGCATGGAATGAATGAGAGCTGATTTTTGCTTGACTTGGAAAAAAAACCAACTACAACAACAGAGAAAAACAGAGGATAAAGCAAAATTTAGGATGATTGGAATAAAAAAAAAGGTTTCTACCACCATAAAATTCCTCAATGTATTTCCAAATCACACTCATTATTTTCACTGTTTGGAAAGTAGATCAATCAAGCAAAACCAGGAAAAATCTGCTGAAGGATGGGAAAGTTGAGTTTGTAACCATGAAACAGTGGGGGATACCACTCTGCCTCCCCTGAGTTTTGATGGTGAGCATGAGTGAGAAGGCAGCAGCTCAGCCCACCATCCACCCACTGGTGTCCACAAACAATACCATCCATCCCATCCCACTCTGGTTGCAGTTCAAATTAATAGGGGGGAAATCAGTGCCTGCATTTCTTCACTCATTTGGAGGCTGCAAGAATAAACTCCAAGGGTTCATTCTTTTGCCTACAACAGTCAGGGCACTGCACCGTTTAAGATGTGTAAACAAGATGCTGATCTGAAAATAAAGAAAAATAAACCAACTCACAATAAAGTAGTACCTAACATGAAAAAGAAAAGCTGTGTTGCTGCCTACAGTGACTATTATATATGATTAAAATCCAAGTACCTATGTAATGGTTTGAAAGGTTAGAGATGTCTTTCTGTGCTGCTTTTCTGACAGGATAACTCAGTTTCCAATTACTCTTTATCATGGAATCACAAAATGGTTTGGGTTGGAAAGGACCTTTAAAGGTCACACTGTCCAACCCTGCTGCAATGAGCAGGGGCATCTTTAAAACTAGTTACTCTTTAAAAGTAGTACAGGGTTTGGTCACCTTTCTCAGCCACGGAATCATCGATATATCACGGAAAAGGTGATGGACGTTTCCTGGAATGCCACACAGTATTTTTCTTCTATACATGCATCTCACTGCAGGAGTCTGACCCACAGAACCACACACAGATTTAGCAACATTCCTTGGACTGGAAGAATTGCCTAGGGACTGGCAACTGATTTATGAGGACATGACCTGGACAGCCCCAGCTTTAGGGAGAGTGAAATGAATGAGTCCCAGTGGTGACGCGTGTGACACAGCCTGTCCCTGACACTGCACAGGATCGGCGTGACTGCCAAGGGACCCCTGATCGACTCTAGTGGGGAAAAACCCAACCAAGAGCATGGTTTCCTGGACACTACTTACAACTATGACACTGAGAAGCACCAGAAACAGGTCTGCCTCAGGCTTTGTCTTATCTCTCCTAATGAAGTACAGCAGCAGCAGGAGAAGCAGCTCACTGGGAGCTGGAGCAGCCTGGCCACCCGTTATCAGCTGCACACTGCAAAGCATCCAGGGCATTTGGTTGGGCAATACCATGTTTTTATTCTCATTTTTATTTTTCCATTAGGAATGTACGACCCGTGCTCCCTTTATCAGTACTGTTTGCATTCTTGGGTCTTTCAGAGTTACAGGATTTTGGGGTTTAGAGCTGGCTGGGGCCCAACACCACCAAGGAGAGGAGGAGAGGCAGCAGCACAGAGCAGTGACCCACACAGCCCTGGGGCAGCTGTGCCTGCTGCAGTGCTGTGGCAGCTCAGGGGCACCTCACCCTTTCTCAGCATTGCACACCACCCACATTTTGCCAGAGCTCTCAAGTTCAGGACCAACAGCTGAACACATCAGGTGGGAAGAGCCAGAACCACAGAGCTCCTCACTCACCGGCTCTGAGTGTAATTCAAGACATTACTCATCACCTTTTGTCCTTGAACACCTGAATCTCCCCATAGGAAAGATCCTTTTCTTCCCATCTTCAATGAATGAGACTCATCTTTTTCAATGTACCTGAAGCAACTTCTCAGGGCAGTAAAAGTTATTCCTAGGCACTTGAGCTGGTTCCAAGTCTCCTGTGCTTTGTTCACTAAGATAACTTTGTTCATCTTTGTTCACCTGAGGTAACTTCCACACCTGCCTGAGCACCAGGTGAAAAACAGCACCAAAATGTACACCTAACACAGCACAGCCTGGCTTGTGAAATCTCAGCCATATTCTAAAAATACAGGGAGCTGCAGGTCAGCAAAGGCTCTACAATCAGCTCTTCTCTGGGTGTTCATAAGCAGTGGACATCACAGCGACAGAGGTGTCATAAATGACAAAAAGACCAAGAATCCATTTTGAAAATTGAGAACACAGCACGAGCACGCCAAGCCACTCTCAGGTATGTTTTAGTTTTCCAAATGGGTATTTGAATGCTTAAAGTAAATAAGGGGGAAATTCAATCTGCACTTAAAACGCACCTTCCTCATCTCACTTTGATGTAAAAAAATGACATCTGGCTCTGTGCACAAGCCCAGTTCTGCAGGACTGCATGTACAAAACCAAGGGCTCATGTCCTTCTCTCTGTTCTGCTCCAGAGAGGGTCACATAATGTTTGGATCATCAAAGCAGAAAAATAACTTTTTTTCAGCAAAAAGAATCCCACAATCAAACTACAGCAGGTAGATAAAGAAGTTGTCAATCAGTGCAGCCAAAGGCTGTAAGGAGAGGCCCAAAAGGCAAAGCTGTGCAAGAAGTGTAGCCCAGAGACCCAGCTCATGACTGTTGGCTCTGCTGGCTGAAACAAAAAGGAGAACCATGTAACAGGAAAAAGGAGAAAAATCAGTTTGGTACTTGTTTGTTCCAAATAAATCTCTTCAGGATTCAATCCCCTCTTTCTCAAGCTACAGGACTGTGTTGGAGTAAAGGTTCAAAACACTGGGGCTTGTGAGAGGCTCTGAAGCCTTCACTGAAAAGTGTGCAGTTCTTTCATCAAAGGCAGACAGACATGATCAGTACAGCCAGGCTTCCCAGTATTCCCACTTAATGCCTCCCTGGAAGTGAGACGTGATTCCAATCAGTGCTCCTGATTTGCTGCTTGGCAAGGAGGTTCCATGGGTGACACAGGATGTACCAGAGCACACCAATCACCTCCACCCTCCCTGGTTTTTGGGAGCACTGTCTGGAACAAAAGGCACAGCAACAGCTCCATCACAGCTCTGCTGTCCTCCTCCACCCACGTGCAGCCACTACAAACGCTCGGCCAGTTTCTCTGTACTCCAAAGGCTCCATCAGCACCCTGTGCTGGGTACAATTTCAGGCAAATCTGTGCCCTGGCCGGGATCCCAACCCCACCCTACAAAAATGTAGTTGGTCCTGCAGAGCTGCCCCTGCTGGGCAAGGAAGGATAACCATCTTCCTGCTCTCTGTAGATCTGGTTAGGCTACAGGAAGCCTGGAATGTGGACACAGCTGAAATTCAAGCCACCAGAAATAAAGTAAGCAGAAAAATGGCTTAAAGCCATCTTTGTCCCAGCCCTTTTTTCCTTCCAGCAAGGAGTGTTGGGTCCAGGCAGCGGGTGCAGCAGGCCATGGTCAGCTACACCTTCACAACACACTCCCAGCTCGACAAATATCCTCAGGAGTTTGCTCAGCTGCTGAACAGGAGCACCAGCAAAAACCGGGCAGGGGATGGTGCTGGAGGGAAGATAAGCAGCTCTGCAAGTCATGGCACCCTGCTGCAAAACCTGGAGGCTCGTGGCTCTGCCTCCCTGCTATGGGAAAGTCTGTTTAGCCATGTAAATAAGATGCATAAATAAATAAGAATAGGGGTGGGCTGAGCAAAAGCATAAAGCTCGTGTGCCCGGCGGTGCTGCGGAAGTCTCTTAGCAACAGGCTCAGCTGCTGCAGGGCAGAGGTGCACGGAACCAGGAGCTCTCCAGCAGGAGCCAACCCCAGAGGCAGCGTGGGGAGGTGGCCTGTGCCTGGCAGCAGGGCTGGGGAGTCCAGTCCTGTGGGCACCCTTCTGGAGCAGCTCCTGAGTGCAGGGAGTGGGGATTTAGTGTGGCCTGGGGGCTTCATCCTGCCTGAGAACTGACACATTCCAAAACGTGCCTGGGAAAGCAAGAACTCGATTTTTATTTAAATTATGACCATTACAGTCACCTCATGGGTTAATTACTTAAATAGCTCAAACCCAGTCCTATCAGACTCCCCTGGCTGTATCAGTGCCAGCTGACCAAGAGCACGTTTTCAGTGACAGCTATCTAATGTATGTCCCTCTCATTGCAGGTCCAGGTTATCTCCATGCTATCTCTGCGTTCACTGAAGGGATGTGGACCCTGTGAATCTTTAAGTAACTGAATCTCAACAGCACAGATCCACTTGTTCTGGCCAGGTAATTCCTTTAAATCCTACTGCTGCTCCAGCCTTCTGGAACAACCTTGTGCAGACACAACAGATCTTTATACAGACACCAGTAGAGAGAACTGAGCTATCAGCAACATGAGAACACATTTCATGGAGGACTTAAATGGGAGTTCTGAATGAAAGGTTTTTCTGGGTCACTTAACCTGGGGCTGGATTGTACCAGTTAATTGGTTTCCACTGTTAAATGCTGCTGGCCCCTGGCAGCAAGGCACAACCAGGGACCCACGTGGCACATGATCCATGCAAAGAAAGGTGGTGTGGGATGGTGGCTAGGTCAGCAGAGATGCTAAGTGGCTCGTCCAGGCTTCCAACTGGAGAAGGAGGAGGAAAACACAGTGTGCCTGCCCTCTGTTGTATACACAAACAAAGCAATGATAACTCATTTACTTCTTATTTACAGATAGCCTGTATTTGTGTGGCACTTCAGCAAGAGTGAGATCCAGCTGGGGGCCTGTGTGGGAACCAAATTTGTTGGGAGCAGGGAAACTTCTCACTAGCATTTCATCATCCTTTGTGCCCCATCACAGCACTTCATCCTTCCTGTGACTGGAGCATAGTGAAGTCATTCCCAGTTCCACAGGCAGGAAATAACATAGCACAGAGCAGGGTGGCTGTTTTCAGTCCTTGGAACTGTAAAAATGATTTCTGGGTCCTTGGGAACTGCACAGAGATGCCTTTGGCAATGTTCTGTTTCCCTCTGAGTGGGACTGAAAGGAAGGCAACTGAGGCTCACTGAGTGGTGAACACTCAGATGAGATGCCCTCAACTTCCTTAATGAGAATTGACTCTATCCCTGGTGTAAGGACCAGTCTCAGAGGAAAGACACACAGAGAAATGACTGCCTGTCCTGAGTCATTCCCAGTGCACAAGAGAACAACCTCTAGACTACAGGAGCTAATTGGGAACAGTTGATTCCAGTGCTGGAGAAGCACATAAATGAAATACTTGACACTATTCCTTCTTGTAGGCTGGAGCCGTCTGTGCCTGAGCTCACAGCTCCAGCCCCTCCTCCTCTGAACAGGGGAGGATAAAATCCTGCTGTGCCACGTTGGTCTCAGGGGTATTTGCAGAGTCAAGTGGAACTGTTAGTGCTCCCTGAACTGGAGCAAAATGAGTGACTGAAGGAGAGTCTTGGTTTAGGTCACAAGAACCAAAGATCACATCAAAACTCAAATGGAATTTTAACCTCTGCTTTCCTAAGTGAGTCCCTGCAGGGGTGCATCCCAGGATTTAACCTCTCCAAGGAGTTTAAGAAGTACTTCTATGTTAATACAAATATACCAGGCATACAGCAACCAGCACACACCACCCTCCAGCACACCAGGTTCTATTCACAAGGTTAATTATGACCTAATGCTGCACATCTTCCTCTGAAAGAGATGTACTAAATAAAACACAGGCCTATTTCTCTTAGAATGCCACCCTGTCATCTGCCATGGTTTCAGACTTTCAGAATTTAATTATATTGTTATTACATCCTATTTGGACCAGGTCACAGAAATAAAAGCTCAGTGCTTTCCTCCACTAGAGTTGCTGGATGTTCTTATACTCCTGGAGCAGCCAAGCCTCCCTTTCTGATGACAACAAATGTGCCTTCAGAATAAAATGGTTCAGGTCCTCTAGTGCAGTGTAAGGCACATTAAAAAGTTAAGAGTCATCAATACCAAGCTTTCCAAGAAGCTTTCCAGAGCTTCCTAATCCTTACAATTCACGTTTTATCATAAAAGCAACAAAAAAGGAAGCAAATACAAGCCCCACATAACCTTATGACAGGTGTTTGTTCTGCTGGGGCCCTCATCAGTGAAATCTTAGTCAGAGACTCAAACATTTCTCAGTATTGTTCACCTTTCCACCAGTTTCCCCAAATTCCTGTGGCAGTATATAATCCTCTATAACATTCTTGCATGATGTATCAAAGACTGAAAATCCACAAGTCCTAGGGGTAAATAAATAGTCCCCTTGTTTAAACAGGCAGCCTGCAAACACTGTGTGTGGCAAAGTCCCCCTGCCAGACAGGATGCCCCCAGCAACCAGTGCTGTGCCTTCAGGAGCCCTTTTGCTTCAGGATGGGAGTTCTTTTGCTCTTGGAGAGTAGAGGAGGAGTTTTCCCAGGGTCATCCAGGCCAGGCAGCAACACCTCCTTCACACCCCCCAGCCCTGACCAGAAGTGTTTTCATCAAGTCTTGAAGCACTCGGGTTTGTCACATCAGCTGGTGAAGCAGCTCTGGTGCATCTCAGGGCAAAGCAAGGAGCCACATGGCTAAAACACAACCCCCTGAGTTAGGGAGCCATTCCTTTTGCAGAATCCCTCACCTAAAGCCTGGGAAACACACACCTTCCCAAGCAAGATGCTGCTTTCCTACAGAATGTCCTTCCTCCTCCAAAAGGAACAGGCCCTGCTTCACGTTGTGCTTAGGAAAGGGAAAACCAAAGCAAGTCCTCTTGGAGAATGTTCATTACAGCACAAACCCAGATTTCACTCTGTGTTACAAGAAAAACAAGGGCCAAGTTTGCCTGTGAGCTTCTGGCTGCTGCTAAAAGCAACAGGATCTGTGTCCATGTGAGGCCTTTGTGATTAAAATGGTCTGGATGAGTGGCTGGAATGAGGAAAACTGTAGGCACCAAAATACAGCTTCTTTCAATGGTAGAACCACCCCCTCCTTTCTAGTGCACGAGGAGAAACATCACACTGACTGTTTTCAGGGCTATTTAACATTTGAAAGTAATGACAATTTGCTTCTCATTTCTGACAGGTCTGGTAGACTGCAAAGTCACCAGGAGGCACCTGACAACACGTGCTTTGTGTGTCACTGGCGGTGGGGACAGCACTGCCCAGATGGAGAGGGCATCACTGAGTCCAGCAGCAGGAGCCTTGGGGAGCATGGCATCCTTCTCAGGCTGGCAGAGCCCAAGCCCTGAGCCCTTGCCAACCTTACCCTGCTCCTGACCCACTGAAACAGGATCCATATTCCCTGCTGTGCACAGAGGGAGTGGCCCGGCTGGCTCAGGAGGGGGAGCTCAGATGCCACGGAATTGTCCTTCCTGAGGATGCATCATGAGGGTCACTGATCTTGTGCTCTCAGCTATGAGTTAACCAAAGGATTTCTGAGATTAGAAAGGGGCTGCTCAGACAACCACTTGACTCTGTGAAGAATTTCAGCTATACTTTATTTTTTTCCAGAGCTCAAGGCCTTAAGCCCTGGGCCTCTCCAAGCTGTGTCAGCCACAGTGTAGGTGTGTTAGTGAATGCACCCCTGTATTTCTTGCTCAGGGAAGGAGGGATGAGGACCCCTCAGGCTGGTGCCATGTGCAGACAAAGGCAGCAGGGCTGGGGGACTGTTGGAGATGAAGGTTTTGCAGCTCTGTTGTCACAGTAACCGAGTGACTCAACCTGACACATTGTCTGTGGCCCCAGTCACGCTGTGCACACTGAATTCATGCCTTCACTGCCCGACTTAAGGCATCATTTATTATCACAGAATGGTTTGGGTTGGAAGGGACCTTAAAGAACATTGTATTCCAGGCCTCTGCCACGGGCAAGGACACCTCCCACCAGCCCAGGTTGCTCCAAGCCCCGTCCAACCTGGCCTGGGACACTCCCAGGGATGGGGCAGCCACAGCTTCTCTGCCCACCCTGTGCCAGGGCCTGCCCACCCTCCCAGGGAAGGATTCCTTCCTAATATCCCATCTAATCCCCATCACTTTGAAACCATTCCCCCCTGTCCTATCACTTCATGTCCTTGTAAACAGTCCCTCTCCAGATTTCTGCACCTACACTGATTATTATGCTGATTAATTACTCGGAGATGAGAGTTTCTCTTTTTTTCTCATGGATTTTGCCTAATTTGCAGAATCATATTTTGGTTAAGCATTATTGTCCAGGAAATTGCATTAATTAATTAAACACAGGAAATTGAAAGAACAGCAAGCAGACAGGGTAACACAGTGAGGACTGGATGTTCATCTGCTGCCTGAACAACTCAACAGAACAAGGAGCTCCACGGTCAAGGCTTCCCTGAGAACAGACCCATAACAATGCTTTCCAACTTCTTCCTATCCCTTGAGTTTCTGCTGTGGAGGTAAGGAAGGTAGGAAAAGGAGAGCAAAGAGAAACACCCATCGTGCCCTTCACAGTACGCCCTGCTGCTGGCTGAGGAGGCAGCAGGGTCACCCCCCCCTGCCCAGTTACCCGCCCCCCCCCCCTTCAGCACCATGAACCAGCCAAACACCACAACACTGTCTAAATACCTGTGGAAGGATAAACTGGCACACTGTTGTTCTTAAACAGAACGAAGCACCTCTACAAATGGAGATAATTATACTGGGATGTTTCTACATAACACTTCACTTGGACTCTGCAAAGCCTCTGGCATACAGCCCTTCACCCTATTTACCAAGGTGATGTAATCCCTTTGTGCCCAAACACAACCGAGTTTAACAACATCAACCATCTAACCCCGTGTTCACCACACTACTCACTCTCCACGAGACAAAGTTGTAATATGGCAAAAATGTAAGCAATTAACCTCAGGAAACCAGAGACTCCTGAAGCAAAGCGATCAGGAGCTCCTGAAAATGTGACTATTGCCCTTGTGAAGGCCCCAGCTGTACTCCTGCTCCAGCAGCCACACACTGCTGAGGGAACAGCCAAGGAACTCCTCCCTGAATTTAACTTCAAACAGCATCGACAAAGGCAAAAACAAAGCCTGGGGTTGGTAATGGGAAGTTATTAATAGGGCCTTCAGCTCTAAGAGCTGCTGTCCCTGCAGAGCTCGGTGCTTCTGAAATGCAGACACCACCTTTCTATACTTAGTTCTGTTTGCTTGCTCATTTTCAAAGCACAGAAATTCAAGCACAGGTGCCCAAGAAATCAAACACCGGCAAAAATTCATGAAGACACTGTCCCCAGTGCCTCCTCTTTGTTTATCTGCAAAAGCCCTGGGGGGGGAAAGGGAACACTGTTAGGCTTTGCCTTTTCCTCCTCTTCCCAATTATTTTTTAAAGTTTAGCTTCAGGTCTCAGGATAGCACAAGTGCTTCAGAATTTGTCACTTCATTTAATTTGTCAAAGAGCAAATGAAATGCAACAAATGTCCCATCCCAACTGTTCTCTGTGCTCCACTGAGAGTCAATCACTGCTTTTTGCCCCCAAGCCACTCCATGCATTAGCCATTGGCTCCGGATTACTGGAGCCTTCTGGAAGACAGAACCACAGAACAGAATCACAGAATCCTGCAATGGGGTGGGTGGGAAAGGACCTCAAAACCCATCCAGTGCCAACCCTGCCATGGGCAGGGACACCTCCCACCAGCCCAGGGTGCTCCAAGCCCCGTCCAACCTGGTCTGGGACACTCCCAGGGATGGGGCAGCCACAGCTTCTCTGGACAATCAAACCAAACCAAATCAAACCACAGTCCTGACCTGTTTCCAATAACTTATGTACCATCTGCAGAAATAAAATAACCACAGCATTTCTGAGAAGGACACATATGAGAAAGGCTGATGAAAATAAGACTTAAATTTTTTTTGCCCAAATGCAGTCACTTCCCAACACAAGTATTTCAAGATTTCTAAACTTAGAAATAAAACATACTTGTCCTTGGGTGCCCTGGACTGGCGTTAGACAACAGAGCTTCTTCCCCCACTGTTCAGAGGGGACAACACAGTTTCTCACATCACAGGAATTGAGTTCTGAAAAAATGAAGACATAATATTCTTCAGGGTCACAGACAACACAGAGACCCTGGTTGGCAAGGGTCTTGCCTTGGCCCCAGGGTCTTCTGGATGTGAAGAAACAGAGTTCCTCTGACTTACTCCGGTGCTTTCTGCTGAGCTGCCTCACATCTGGCCCAACAGAGGCACAGGGGGGATTTTCACCTCCAAGGAGACTTCTCCATCTTTAGTCTCAACAGGTTTGGTGATGCTGAAGACAATATCAAGGAGCAGCTCTTGACCAGCATAAGTAAGGGGCACAGAGTTCATTTCTAGGCATTTCTTCATCTGTACCCTTATCTACATGTCTTCTCCACAAAATGTGAGAGCCTGTGGGTTTGTTCCTTCTAGTTATAGTGGTAAGTGCTGATCCTGGGATCGTGCTGCTCCTCCTCTATGGACTCTTCTGGATCACCAAAGTGCCTTCAAAAAGGACATCATCGTACTGTGACAACACAAGGTACTGCAAACCTGCCAGGCACCATCATCACAGGCTTTCCCCACGGCCCAACCTTGGCATCCCTCAGGAAAGGCAGCTGCTGGGTTTGTTTCCTCAAAAGGAAGAGAGAGCTGAGTCTTCTCTTCTACAGAGCACCTGAGATGAGCACTGTGCTGTCAGCAGGATCTCCAGACACACAGACCCCTGGAGGTAGGGAACTGTTTATGAGACATTTTACCATGTCACCTCACAGGAGGGGAGTTGATGCTCCAGCCACCTGCACCTGGGATTTACACAGCTTGGAAAAATATTCCCTTGCCCTCAGCCCTGGAGCTGAGTTATTTCAGACACATTCTGGCAGAGAAGCCAGAGCTGTCAAACAATGAGACTCCCTGCCACCTTCTCCTCTTGCTCTCTGCACTGTTTTCAGATCCAAGGATGGAAAGGAGCTGCAGTCCACCCAGGGGAAAAGCTTAAGCTGAAAGACCTTCTGAGGATTCTTTCCTGCTTCCTGTCACCCTGGAATGCCGTGGCTCCTGGTGGCACCAAGGTCAACACAACACACTGAGGTGACCTGCTGGCCCACGGAGCAGCTTTCAGATGTCCCCCTCACCTTGCTGAATGACACACTAATAGTATGGGCAAACCCTTCATTGCTGGGCATACAGACAGTAAATGTTCCAATCCACTTATCCACCTCAAACTTTTATCTTACAGATCCTTACCTTCACACTGCACTTGTCGATGCCATTACTCACAAGGACATGTGCCAGCAAGTGACTACTACAAGGGCACCAAAATACTTGTACTCACTCAGCTCAAAAAGCTGTTTTAGATGGTTAAAATGGGATTATATTTAGCTATTAGTAACAAAATTCCATTCCTCTCCTACTGAGAAAAAAATAACAATATACCTGGTGTCACAACACCGACTCAGCACAAATGAAAGAAACCCCAAACCAACCAAACAAAACAACTGAACAGTTTCACTAATGCTTAAACACCACAAAAATAAAACCTCACCACTGGACAACATGCCTGCTCACTGGAATAATAACTATTACAAGTCTAAAAAATAAGCATTTCAACCTGAAACTGTTGCTTTAAATTAACAACATCCCTTTCCACCCTGTTAACACTTATTGCCAAGCTTACAGTAATTAATGTCCAACTGCACTGCAGGCACTTCTCTCATTTCCAGGTGCTGCCCCACACCACGAGGCCCAGAAGGACAGAGGAAGCTGTGGCTGCAAACGGAGCAGGCATTAAAAACCACGACCCTCCTCACCCCGAGAGCTGCATCTGCACCTCAGAGATAACAGTGAGGACAAAACAGGGGAGCTCATCACTGGCTTGTAATAGGAAACTGCACAAGGCATGGCAGGGGCTTCTGTGCATCCCAACCCTTTCCAATTTGGCTTGGCCTTTTCCTGAGCAGTTGATAAATGAGCAATTTTTCCCCCTGTCCTTTATACTGGAAGATTAATGAGATACACCACGGGTAGAACCAAAGGAATAAAAGGCTTGTGCAGTTCCAGGGCCCCTCCTGTGCTTCTCTGCTGAATTCGTGTTCTTACCACAACAGCAAAACCCCCAAGTATCTGGATAACTACATATATATATACGCATAGATATAGAAAAGCACAAAGGGAGAGGATGCTCTAGGGAGAAAGCAAGCCAGCTGTTTTTACTCCTATCCACTGAAACTCACATGAATCAATACATAATTCCCCATTAAACCATGCTACCAAAAAATCACCTCCAGATAAACCAGCCTTACAGGTGGGAATGAGGTCAGTCACCCACATCAATAAGGTGTGAGCTTCAAATCACCACTCAATTACAAACATTTAAACAGCAACATTTTCAGGTAAATCTCCTTTAAATCAACTCAAAGAACAACTCTGGAATGAGACAAAGCTCAGCACAGCTCCTGCTGCTGTCCCCAGCTCTTCCTGCCTCTGCTATTGCCCGTGCCCATGGTGCCAGCTCCAGACATGAAAGGCAACTGAGGCAGATTTTGTGAGTGTGCACAATCTGCTGTGGGTCTCATAAAATAGCACCATAAAGATTAACCCTCATTAATCTGAAACACGACATTCATTCATTCACTCATTCAACTGGGATTCCAGACACACAGAAAAACTGAAATCTCTTGTAAAGACCCAAAAATTAGGAAAGGAAAAGAATGCCCTCCCCAAAGCATGAGTATAAAAAGCCCTGGGAAGCACTCTATGATTACAATCCAAGTTTCTTAGGCTATATTATTTCATAGTACGAATTAGTTCAAAATGCCTCTTAAAAATGGAGTATTTCCTGCTGGAAAACACTCCTGTTATTTCTAATTCCACTGACTTTGTTCCCAGTGATTTCCTTGCCGATATATAACCAAAATTCAGACCTGTTGAGTAACCACCAAAGATAATCCTTAGTCGAATAAGATGTTCTCTAGCACATTCTACACAGACATTTCAATTAATAAGAGCTTCTTTCTTTCTATTTGCTGTTCTTGAGGGAGAAATTTGATGCAAATCCTTTACATTTTAAAAAGAGGAAGATAAAACTATTTCCAGTGCAGCACCTTCAAAATCCGGGGGTTATGTCCTCAATTCAGTGCAAAAGTTGTGAAATTAAGGAGAAAAAACCCTGAGTAGTTTTAAATTTGCCTCCTCTAGACCTATAACCAGCCCAGCTAGGGCTCAAGCTAAAAAATACAAGCAAGGAGAGATGGATTTTTTTGTACATGTTAAACACCTGTTTTGTGGAAACAAAATAAACACTGGAGAAGATACATCAAGGCTATGAAACCTGGACCCACCACAGCCCTGCTTTCATGGGTTTATGCCTCTGTAATTATCTGAGAAACCTAAAGGAAATCTTCCCTGGCACTTACTGTGTGGTATTTCCTCTGAAAACATCTGGTGTTTAGACTATAAATACTAATACAGCCCAGAACCTGTGCAAAGACTCACAAAAATGCATGTTAAAAGGTCTGGTTTGGGGATTTTTTGAACAGAACAAGTCCTGTTGCCTTCAACAAGACAGACAACCAATCTCAACCAAGCTCCTCACCCATTCCCTGGGACTCTCACAGTGAGGACTACCAAGACTGTGGCACAAAATATATTACACATGAAAAGGAGAAAAGGAAGGCATGAGAAAATTGACAAATATCTCTTCCACAAAGTGCCATGAAGGCTTCTATTTTAACCTACCATCAGAAAATACACACGGAGTAAACAACATAAAGACAATTCTCCTGTACTGGATAAGTCCTTAAATGACACATTTTCACTAGCCAGGCAGAGGACTAAATACTAAACCTCAAACTGCAGCCTTGTACTCCCAAATATTTCTTGCAGCAGCAGCATTGAAATCCAAGTCCAGTTTTACCAAAACCTTCTTTTTCTTGACTGGAATCAACACCCATTCTTTCCTAAGATCAGTGTTTTACCCAGAAGGGGAAAAGCCCTTGATTAATGAATGATGAAACCAAGCAGCACATAGGAGATGAATAAACACATTGAGAGACAAAAAGAGGCAGGACTAGAGGAACACTCTTGCTGGTGGGGTGTTCTCACTGCATTCCTGGGCCCCACCAAACATGCATTTCCCATCAGGGCTCACACTCCAAGAAATAATAAAACTCCGTCTCTCCAAGACCAAAATTAGGCCCATCCCCAACTGTACACATTACAACAACAACCCCCCCTCCAGACCATTCAAATGATGACTTTATGAATCACTACAGCCATTTTAAACAGATTTCCATCCTCAAAACTTACAGGCAGGCTCCTGTAATTTGGTTCATGACATCCAATACTTGTGGTCCACATATTCAGGGCAGCTTGACTTTTGACAGACAGACAGTCTTGGGTAGTAAATAAACAGCTTCTGAGCCAAACAGATAATACCTGAGCTTTGGCTGCATGATTATCCTAGAGTGATTAATTGGTCTAGTGTAATCACTGTTTATAAATGAATTAATTAGCGAATTCTGATAATTGTTTGTTGATAATGCATCGTTTTTCTGTTTTAACTATCAGCAGACAAAGAGGGAAAAGGTCAGAGATTCACTTTCTTCCAAGATAAAAGGTGTGCACATAACTACATGTCATGATTCCATGTCTTTACCTTCCTCCCAAGCCCTGGGAGCACGAGGAGCACCGAGGGCCACCCTTACCTTGATGTTGCAGGCTTGTTCCATGAGTCTCCGGGCGTTCTCCTCAGCTCGGTACCTCTTGGGCAACTGAACCCTGAAGAACTTCAAAGCTCCTTCAAAATCAGCTTGTAGAAGGTCCTCTTTGGAGGTCTGCAATTGAGCACAGGGAACTACAGTAAATCCTGGGAACATGGAGACACGCTCTTGTACTGGGTTTGTCCTTTCCTGGGTGCATCCCAAGCCACCAACACTCACAGTAGCTCAAAGCCATCCTCCTTGAAAGCAGCTCTCCAACCCTGCCTCGTAAGACAAAGAGAGGCTGAAGGCCATCCAAGCAACCCCAGGCAGGGCAGCACAGAGGACTGCAACGTGCGGATGGATTTTATCCTTCTACACCTGCCAGGTGAGAAAGGGATTCTGGCTCAGCCTGTCAAGATGTCAGTGAGGAGAAAAACAAAACCCAAGCCCACAACAAAAATCTAGGAAAAAATATAGTATTTTCTGGAAAGTGTGTGCATAGACCATTGCTGATTCTCATAGTGCTGCCTTAGAAAGACAACGTCCTTACGTATACATTTAATATATATACATAGTCACAGACACGAAGTGCAGAACGTGTGACTCACAGGAGACATCAGCAAGTCAATGTGCCAGAGTCTGTGACACAGTTTCTCCAAGAACACCGTGCCAGAAAATGCTTTACATGCTCATTTCTGCATCTGCCCCAGTCCTGCACCTCTCAGGGTGGCATCAGGCCCAGCAGGTCACGGGGCATCCCTCCAGCTCTGCCTCAGACAGAGCAGTGCCCAGGGCTAGACACACCTGCCCCAGAGGTGGCGCCCAAGCCCAGGCACAGCTCCTTCAAATGGGTCACTGTGAAAGTCACAAGGGAAAAAAAGGCAACTGGAAGTTTTGGCATCCCAACATTCACAGCTCTTGACATGCTGTGATTTGGATCGATACCTCATAAAGACATCCCCGGGACCTTTTGGCAGCTGGTGGAGAGGCAGAGATTTGTGAAGCCCTCGGTTCCTGTCACTCAGTCCCTGCAACTCATCAACAGCTGATTCCACTAAACCAGCTGGAAGTTTAACGAGCCAATAATTAAAGCCTGGCAGGTGCATCTCATTTCTGTACACTTGGTGACTTCACAACAGCTTTTATTATTCTAAATGAAATTTTTAAATCAACATATTTTGGTTAAAATCTATTTTTAACCCCAGACAAACGAGGAAACTCAGTGAGAACTATGATCAAAAGGCTCAGTTTCCCTTCAAGGGTTTGACTAAATATGTCTTCAAATGTTCTTCCCACATCACTGAAGTATTTCAATATATATTCATAAAGTTATCTCCTATGGATGAGTTGAAACTAAGGGACAGCCCTTTCTCACAAGTTCCAGCAAAGCTGTCAAATATAATGTTTGGAAAAACTGTAAATGTTCAAGAAACAGGAACAGAATTTGCGAGACTTGATTTTAATTTTTTAGTCTGTAACAATACTACTACTTTCCCCAAAATATTTATGTAGCTGTGATTAAGACAAAGGCCAAAGCCTTGGCCTTCCTCTTTAATTTAATTTCTCTTTCTTCCATTATTAATTCTTCAGCCTCATTTATTACTGACTCTACCACCTAAAACTCCTCTTCCCACCTGGGAACTAATACAGCAGAACAAATTTTGCATCAGCCACTCTACCTTAATTTCATACTTCCTTCATTATACAGATAAAAATCCCTCATTTTTACTTATATAGTTACATTTTCTGTACAGTGTCAGTGAGCATAAACTGTTCCATACTTAAATGAACATGTGTAAGGAACAACCCCAAGTTAAAGGCTGAAAAGACTTGACTGTGCTTTACTGTTTAATTTGCCTCTAGGAAATTCAAAATTTAAAAGTATCCTCCAGATTTTCAGAACATAATATACATATTTATAAGAAAAAGTATCCATTTCTCTCTGTTCAACGCCTGTAACACACAGATGTGGTTTGAACCTCTTAGATGTGTGAGATGATGGCAGGAGAACTGGTCCTGCCCAACCCGCCCCCACTGCAGCGCTGCACAGGGCAAGGCTTTGCTCTGTGCTGCCCCTGCACATGAGCCACAGGCTCAGGGACTCCCTGAGCATCATCTCAACCTTCTGTGCTGCATAAACCTGGGCACCAGGCCTGGACAAGTCTGGGGGATAAAGCTCTGCTGCCACAGTGACATCAGCACACACTTGTAGGGCAAGGCATCAAATGACTCCTTTACTGGCACCTCTTACGCCCTGAGATATTATCAAACACATTCTCTGCTAAATAAAATCCACGCTCTGTAACACAGTGTGTGGTACAAAATGTCACAGAAAAAAACCAGCTCGGGGTTGGTGCATGATGAGCTGGGATCCCAAACGTGGCATGGATGCTGTGCACACCCAGTAACATCCCTCTGCTCAGCATCTCCCTCCTGGCTGTTGGAGCTCCAGGCTTCAAAGGCAGAGTTCATCCCGCCACCCAAAGCACTGATGAAGGTGGGTAAGGGAATCTTCTGGCTTCATCCACCCCTGGTCATCCCAAAGGGAATAAACCCCCCAGAGCCAGCCCTGTTCCCAACAGCTCGGAAAGCTGATGCAGTGAGGAGGTGATCAGAATTTTCCTAAGAGAGACATAAAGGTTATAGGTGGTATTTCTCACTTCACACTGCAATGGCACATACTCTGCCCACCCCAGGCAGTTATTCCCACAACCACAGCAAAGAGAGAAGCTTGTGCACATTAAACAAAAATAAAAATCTAGTGCTTAATTCTATGAAACACTGAGGTTTTGAAGTATCTTTAGTTCCGATTCAAGTACAAATTCTTGGTCCTTGGAGATTTCTCATGTCAAAAATATCATGAGAAACACAGTCTCTCCTCTCTGCACTGGGTGTGTGTTGCAAGGGCTGTACATCAGGGGAGGTATATTTGGCTAACAAAACCTGACAGGGAATCACAGTGACTCCACAAGTCACGTCTCTCTAACAACACAAGGCCTATTTGTACTATTTTGCCTTTTTCACCCTCTTTCTTCCCTTTTTAATAAACCACACTATGTCATCAGCAAAGCCAAGCTGCCTGCGGGGTGAGGGATGCGGAATTTCCTGGTGTTCTCCATCTGGAGGGCCAGATACAAAGGCTGATTAAGTCAAGTGAAAAAGAGCTTAGTGGGTTTGTCTCTGCTCTCCTTGTAGCTCATGAGAGCACAATTCAGAGTGACATGGCAGTCCCGACTCAAGACACCAGCAGCAGGATGGGAGATGGGCTGGATCAGTGTTTTGGTACACTGGGAGACAACTGGAATAAAGGTAACACACCCAACAGCTCACACGTTACAGACAGTCAATTCTACAAGTGCCTGTAGATCCCCAAATCCACCTGCACTTCTGCAGCCACCAAAGACCCTGTGAATTTGTGATTTCTATGTGACACCTCCCCGTGCAGGGACACGCTGGTCCAGCCCCCTCGCACCCCCCCGGGGGCTGCCTCCTGCTCCGGCCACTGCTCTGTGGCTTCGGGGTTGCTCTGCACGGCAGCAGAAATGGCCAAAGCATCTTCTGGGTGCCGTGAGATGCCCCTCCAGCTGCAGGACACTCCACTCACACACCAAACACCCTCAACGATTTATTTCCTGGGTATTTCCAACTTTTTTACACATGCTCTACTGTGTTTTTGAAATGGAGCAAAGTGTGGAAAAGCCTGGAGACATCAACACAGCTCGATTTCTGATGGATGTTCAAAGCTACCCTTCGGTGGCACAAGTATAAAATCTGAAATGCTGAGCGTTAATCTACTTGGCATCAGTACCCAGAGGTCGGCTGGGCACGCTGCTTATCTAGAATGATTTGAGGCCCGAGAACAAAAGCACTCATGGCTTTAGAACAGCCGCTCTGTTATAATGCAGCCCTGCATCCTTCAGGCCGCCTAAGGAGTGGCACTGGGCCCCATTAGAGGAGCGGGGTCCAGCCCTCCGGAGCTGACACCAGACGAAGGACTCAGCGCTTAGGAGATGGATTATGAGAAGCCAAGAGGGAAAAACAAGAGCTCTCTCCCCACCCCTGCGGGGGGCAGAGGCAGGGCTGGGAGGGAGGACGGCAAATTCCCAGGGAATTAACGTCAAGAAAAGGTGATCTCACCGCAAGCAGCCGAGGCACAAAGAGGCGATGCCCCATGCCCAGAAGTTCCAGCACCCGACACGCATATTCATTCACCAGCTTGCTCCTCTCGTCGTGCAGGTCCTGGGACTTCTTGGCAGGAGGGGTGAGCTTGGCAGCCGGGGTTTTGCAAGGCACCCCTTCTTCCATGAGCAGCAAGCAATAGGTATCCAGAGTGAGAAGAAGAGGCTTTGTGAATGGCAATTTCCAAAAGTGGAGGATCAGGAGAGCTGGCCTCCGACCCTGGGAATGGGCTCGGATGGCCGATCCAGCAACGCCCCTCGGTCTCTCAGGAAGAAGAGAAAAGCACCTCTGCTAAGAATCGAGGAAAAATATGATCCACCGCGTTGGCTGCGCCAGAGTCCGAAGGAGATTTGCAAAGCCAACCCGAGAAAACATGGATCTAAAAATGCACTTGAAGAGCAGGGAAATGGCAAGGCAGAAGCGCCGGGAAGGCGGTGCGGGAGCGGAGCTGGGAGCCCGCGGGGCTGTGCGGGAGCCGGGAGCGGAGCTGGGCACTGCCGAGGCTGCTGCACACAGAAAGGGATGAGCTCATTGCAAGCGCGGCTCCGTGACCAGCGCTCCGAGCGGCAGCAGTGAACGGGTGGGCAGGAGGGGGCTGGGCGGGAGGAGGAGGAGGGGGCGCCTGGGCACCGGGAGCCTCTCGGGGGAAAATGCCGTAATAGGAAGCCAATGGCGAGCGGGGACAGCCCGGCACCCCGCCCCAAAACCCTCCACCGGTGCCGGGCGAAGGGCTCGGCTGCTGCGGCCCCACGACCAGCGCATCCCCGGTTCATCCCCCGGTGCTCCGGGCGGGAGGAGCGGGACACGCTGCCATCCAAAGGGGGCTGGAATGCACACGGGATCGGGGCAGTGGGGCACGGAGAGCGCGGCACGCCGTCGCCTGTCCCCGCACAGCTTGTGCGGGCTGCGGCTCAACAACTGGGAGGGCGCCCATCGCAACACAGGGGCGCCGGAAAGCTGCGGCACCGCTGGGGAGCAGCGCAGGGATGCCACGCCTGGGCTCGCCTGGCATCCTCCTGCGCAGGGAACAGCCCAGGTGCCCCTGCCATCTGCCGCGGCTCCAGGACACAGGCAGGCATGGGAGAAAGGAGCTGCTCCATCCTTTTGCGAGCTGCCTCGTTGGAAAATGGGGTATGGAGCACAACAGCAGCCGGTCCCCCCCGGCAGCTGACAGGACAGCCCATGCATTTCTAACGAACACAAAGGTGGTACTTTAAAATATTGTGAGGAGCTCTACAGATCCAAACACCTTAATGGCAGACAAATGTAGATTAAGCTCTAAAAATGATGTGTTGAACACAGTAAGAAAAACCCCCACGTTTCTATGAAAAACATCCAAAGTAAAAATCTAGCGTGGGATTGTTGATTTGAAATAATAAACATGTTCATGAGTAGGTAAAATACGAAAATCATTTAAAGTTATGATGAACAAGCCTAGGTCAGTACCACAAAAAGCAGAGAAAACCAGAAAAATATATGGATTGCATTCAGTCTGACAGACCACCCGTAGTGGGCTCCCCTCAAACAGCAATCAGTTTAAAGATGACATTATTACCAAAGTAACTCCAACTCCCCAGGTCACCCAGGCCCACCCTGACACCTGGAGCAGGTGGGTCAAGGGTTCAGGCAGAAGTCAGGGCTCAGAGGGGACAGGGAGGCCTCAACCATAGCAATTCACACTGAAGTCACTCCAGCACCTGCAAATGTGCAGCAGTGAACAGACTGTTCAATGCTGCTCTGAAAGCTGATTTAAATACCTCAGGTTACAAAACACTGGTTTGTAGATGAAAATCTGCAAAGGCTACAGCATTTCAGGTATTCACTGAGGTCCTTGTCCAGAGACACCACCACACTCTTCAGAAGCAGCACAACCAGCAGAGGTTTCACTCCAGTTTGAGACTGTGATGAAGACTGGGATGGAAACTCTCCCGTTCTTCCCAAAGTCCCTCCACACACAGTCCCACAGACTGGGGATCATTATGCATAGGGGCAACACCCCAATGCCCAGGTTTCATCCACCACAGACTGCACATTTCAGGGGAAAAGAGGAAAGGAAAATGGAAAAAGGAAAATGGAAAAAGGAAGGAGGAAAGGAAGCAGCTTTGCCTGTGTTTTCTGAATTCTAATTTCAACACCTGCTGGGGTATTCTAGAAACACCAGGTTCTGTCTCCTACATACAAATGAAAATATTAAAAGGGAAGAAATAAGAGCATTATACTGAGGGTATTGAGAAGCAAGTTCCAGAACTGACCAGGAGCAGAGTCAAGAGAGACCTGGAGGCAAATGAGGCAAGAGGAGGGATTATTAAATAAAGTCTAATTCTAGGAAGTTATAATAGGATCCAATAGTTAGAGGTTAAAACCAGATGAATTCAGGCTACGAATACGATGCAAATTTTTAGGAATGAGAAAAATTAACTACAGGATTAGCTTCTCAAGAGATGTGGTCTTCTACCATCATTGTAATTTTTACATCAGGCTGGGATTTCTGTTTAAAAAGAGCTCTCTCAAATCCAAAAACTTCCAAGGCTTGACAAAACCCCCCTTAATTATCAGCTGAAATCCACTGCACCGTGTTTGCCAGGAGCTCCTCACACAGTTCACATTTTTCCACTCCTTACCATTCTGACTTCCACATTCTCTCTTATTTTTGCCCATGTCAGACCAGGAACTGATTTTCTCTTCCTGTAAACTTCCCAACTCTTACTGGTGCCATTGGATCCCTGTCCCCCATTCTTCAGAAGGGCCTGACTGAAGTGAACTTGAAACTAAGAATGGCCCAAAGCAAATAAAGCCATGTAGAATATGACATGAAATTATTTACATTTTCTGAATTCTGTAGCAAGATACCAAATATCTTGATGGGGAGGGGTCCTTCACAGATCTCTGTATTGTAAAATATTAAATCCCCATAGTTCAGTGGCAGAAATTACTGACTTGAAAAGCTAAATAAGACTAAAACCGGAAGAACAAAAAGGAAGTTCTGCTTCAAGCTTGTACCTATAAAAGGGTAAGACACTCTGCACCAGAATAGCTCTGAAAATGCATACAAATGGCATCATGCCCACAATAAAAACTGCACCTCTTACCTTCTCAGACATTACTCTGTCCTTTCTGTTCTCCGGGGCTAATTACGACTGTGCTGTCTGGATTTAGCCAAGTTTACACCGTGATCTTTACAGAGAGAGAACATGAAAACCCCCCAATTTCCATGGCAGATTCCAGCAGAGATCCCAGCTGGGGTCTGGGAGAGGGTGAGGAATGAGGTGACAATGTCTGCAAATGCTCCTGAATTATTCAGGGGTGACAGTCAAGACCCAGAACACTGAGGGAAAGTCAGTGTAGGCAAATGTAAATGGCTGCATATGGAGAAGAGCATCAATTTTCCATGTAAATGACAGACTGGGAGCTGACAATTGCTGCTTAGGAGTGAATCTTGCAAGTCACTGCTGAGAGTTCCCTGGAAATACCGGCTCAGGGCACAGCAGAGGTGAGCAAAATGTAGGAATTAACAGGAAAGGAGCAGAGATTTAAACAGAGAATGCCATTATTCTGCAGTGTAACTCCACGGTGTGCTTTCACCTCTGGTATGATGCATTACTCTGGTCCTCCCATCTCAAAAAGGAGGAAATAGAGTCAGAAAAGTGTTTAGAGAGGGGATGAGGCTCATCAGAGGCTTCCAGAGGAGGAGGCAAAACCAGACCATGATTATTGAGCCTGAAGAATAGAAGCTGAGGAGGGATAAAATCCTGGATGGAGTAGAGAAAAGGAAGAGATACCAAGTGTCCAGAATATCCCCCGACACAGGAACCTCACGTGAGGGTCATGGGGGACAGTTCAAAGCAAACAAAACCATCCTTGAGCTGAGGAAATCTCTGGAGCTCCTCCTTTAGGTGCGCTCAGAGAGCCAACAGGAAACCCCACGGAGTGACAACCCGTGCAGAGCTACTAAACATGAGATGCCACTTCTTTCTCAGAGAGTCCTCAAGACACAAATTGCCAGGAGTAAAAGCAAAAAGTATTATTGCCCTGCTCTTACAAGTCTCTCCCATGAATCCACTGTTGGCAGTGAGATACTGGGGTAGAGAAGCTGCAAGTCTGGTCTGGAATGACTATTTGTGTGTTTTAATTTGCTTCCATCACATACTCCTGAAATGTTTTCCCACAGAATTTGCTAGGTACATGAGACATACACACTGCATTTAAATAGTATTAAAACAAATAATTGGTAATGAAAGTATCAATCAGAACTGTGTGTAGCCCTGAAAACACCATCCTCACCTTCCAACATCTAGAAATCACCAACAGAGAATGGAAGAGGAGGGATCACCAATACCCAGAGGAGTGTTCAGTGCTGCTAAAGAAATGCAGGGCAACAAATGTCAGGTTCTTTTCTCTGCCATCAGCCTGCTAGTCTTCCTATAAACAGAGAACACATCTCCACCCTCAAAACTCAAAATTTATGGTGAACATCCATAGAAATTGAACTGATTTTAGGTGTGAAGAGGAGATCCAATAGGCTAAGAAAGCAACTGGTCAGAACAGGATGGATTTTCAGCATGCAGATAAATGTGGACTTTTAAACATAGAAAACCGGTTATACTAAGGGTGGAAAATCAGTAGTCTGGAAGTTGAATGATTCTGGGTATTTTCAGACACAGATTTCTCCTTCTGAAGACAGCATCTCCAACAAGTCCCCCAGTACTGGTTTCTGGGGTAGAGGAGGAATTCTTCAGCCCAGCAAACCCTACAGCTTAAGGACATCTTCAATTTAGGAACCAGAAATACAAAATCAGTGATCTGAGAGACTCTTGAAAACTGAATTTCTTGCCCTCTGCCTAATGCAGAAGGCCTTGAAAAGAGAACAGCTGGTTCTGATCTCCAGCACCAGAGTCAGGATCCTCTTCTCTTCCAGAAACGTCAGCTCTTACACAGAGAAGCTATAAAAAAAAGGGGGTAGAGATGTAAGAAACATCTTCTTTTCCCTTAGATTCTAATTGAGACACTTCTGGTTGTCCTGAAAAGAGCCTTTTGAAGGTGCAATGCACTCCCAGAGGGGACTGAACCAGCTCACCTGGAGTCAAACCCAGTTCTGGCTGGAGAGGAGCCCCATGGGTCACTCCATCCCACCCCTGCCTTAAAGCAAGAGCTGACTTCAAAGCCAGCTGAGGCTCCTGGAGCCACTGCAGATGCAAAGAAAGAACAGAGAGAGAATGAGACAGCTGTTTTGTCTCTTGGATGCCAGGCCTGTGTTGTAATACCTACAGACTCAGTGCACTTTTCATCTGATACCTCTCAAAAAGTTACAAGAATTGTCACAGTTTTATTCCTGACTCCAAGACAATTGCTGTGTTTCAATTATCTGCATTGACAACATGCAGGTTTTACTGATGGGCAAAATCCAGGAGAGGTGAGGTCAGATGTCTGCCCAAAGAGGATAATTAAAGGGAAAAAAGGCAACCTGCAATTCACTGTATGTTCCTTAAGAATTGAAATGGAAATGTAGACAGAAGTACAGCATAATTTTATTCAAAATCTGTGCTCTTACATAAATCCCCATATGAGGAAGGGAAACAGTAGTTGTGGAACCCTCTGCTTGGTCAGGGATAAATTAAGAGAATATAAGAGAACAACATAATCCTCAGAGTTACCAATCCAGTGGACTTTAGAAATAAGGGATGAATACAGCAAACAGTGTGCCCTCCCAAAGATCCTGTCACCTCTAAAAGAGGGGATGCAGAACAGAATAACTGAGATGCTCTGGAGTTCAGGAACATTGAGAACATTGGTTTGGTTCCTGAGCACTGGGGAGGGTGCCCACAAACCCCTGGAGGTGGTGAACAAGTGTGAGTGGTGCTGCAGAGGGGCTGCTGCAGGAGGAGCTGAGGGTACAGTGACCAGTATAAATTGAAACAGGGTAAGGGAAATGCCCTTGCACCAGTGACACTGCTGCTCTTACTGGTTCTGAAATGGGTGTCATGTCACACAATGGAGCACAGAAGCAGTTCTTAGGCCCAGGAGGTCTGCTGCAGAATAAAATGGATGTAACAAATAGCCCTCCTTACCCAAGGGAATGCTGGCACTTTTTCAAAATCTCCATCTGTCTTCCTTGTCACTGCCCTTGGGATGCTGCTGCCCAACCCCCGGGGCACAGACTGGCACAAGCAGCTCTGAGACTGAAAGGTGCCAGCAGAACTAACCAAGAAATACAACTGTCCTGTGGGTGTAAGACACTCCTTAGAACACGCAGAGAGGAGGAGTGTCAGAAATCATCAACCCCTTAGAAATGCTGCTCACACTCACCTGAGTTCAAGGAATGATGGATAAAAGCACTGGGTTTAAGATAATTCTGTGTACTGAAGTGAATCTCTGGCTGGGAAACACAAGCAGCAACAAATACATCATCATTTCTCCCTATTTTCTGCCCATTTTCATAGGAATATTATACACCTCCCTGATCAAAACTCTGCCTTTCCTCTGGCATTATGCACCGTGTTTTTACCAGTCACACAGATCAAACCTCCACACACCAAGTGTTGAGCTGAAATGTTATGAATCACACTCTGCATGAGCAGATGAACCCACAGAAAGAGGTATGGATATGGACTGGTTTAAAAGGCTCTGGTTCACTCCTGCACTCCCAGGGACTGTGTGCTCTTCTCTGCCTTTCCAGCAGTTTCCAGCCACAACAGGAGGCTGGAATTTGAGCCTGAATTCCCCACACTCACATGTTTTAATAAAACCTGCCTTTAGCTGGTTGTGCTGAGTTGCAAGATCAGAAAGAAAACATTTAAGAATGAATCAGTGAAGTCTCTCTGTGGGCTGGGACAGCACCCAGGGAAGGGCTGGAGCTGTGCCAGGGCAGGGGGATCTCAGGAGAAGGTCCTTCCCCAGAGGGTGGTGGGCACTGACCAGGCTCCCCAGGGCAGTGGGCACAGCCCCGAGGCTGCCACAGCTCCAGGAGGGGTTGGACGATGGGACAGGGGCAGGGTGGGATTGTTGGGGTGTCTGGGCAGGGCCAGGGGTTGTTCTGGATGGTCCTTGGGGGTCCATTCCAGCTCAGGATGTTCTGTGATCCTGTGAGATATTAAATTATCAAAGAAAGCTTTTAATTGACTTCTTTTTCTTAGCACACGTGAAGATTTGCATGTTTTTAATTTCCAACAAAGAAACAAACTAGTTGATGACACCAGGGACTGGGAATTATGCTGGCACTGGAATGGCTCACTTGCCTCTGTCACTCTCAATTAATGGTCTTAACTGGGATTTCTAAAATGGAAATATCCCTGTTGTTCATTGAGTTGTTCTAACCCCCAGGTTTCTGCGCTGCCTTTTCCCACCCTCCAGCACTTCCCTGCACGTTCAGCTGCTCAGCAAGTGGGAACTGAGGGCTGTGACTCTCAGCTCAGCCTCCTGAGCAGGAATTCAGGAGCAGCGTGTCCGTGGTGTAACCCAGTGCGATGTCCCCGTGGCACACAGTGCCACCAGCCGGGCAGCCTGAGCAGCCTGGGCACAGCGAGGCACAGCACGGGGAGGCTGCAGGGAAAACCAGAGCTTTTCCTTCAGGAAGAAATCACATGAATGCCCTACCACGAATCTTGGCCTCCAGAGCTGAAGGGCTTTAATGCTGTACCTGTTCATTGCTGTGGTCACACCACCAGCAGCTGGAACAGGAGCCACAGCACTGAGGGCCAGGGAAAAGCTGCTCTTCTGGTGCTATTTAATGAGGGATTTGGGTGCACACACTTCACTGGGACTGAGGGAAATGGCATTTACACAATAAAGACTCCAATATTCTGCTGATGAAGGAGTCCCTCAACCAAATTTGAAATAATCCAAGAGATTGGGGATGGGGGAATAACAAAGAACAAATCCTTAGGAGTAGTTTTCATTCACTTCAGACTTAGAAACAGGAGTTTTGAAACACAGTTCTTAAGGCTTTTTTTTTCTGCAGCACATTCAGGTTCTGTAACTCAGGAAGAGCAGTACAATAATCCACTTTGTTCCTAATGACTAGGAGAGATTATGAACACAATTGAACAGGAAAAAAATTCCTTCAGGTCTCACAGTACAAAACTATTTCCACCCCTAAGAGAGAGCCATTGCTGCTGAAAGCAGATCACAGTGCTGACTGATGCATGCAAGCACCAGCTCCATCTCCACCCTCCATGGAGCTGTGCTCTGAGGTGTTCCTCACTTGGAATCTTCTCTTTCTTACCTGGGTTTTCTTTGTTCTTGTTTTTGGCTGCACCACAGAAACACCTTCTCAGGGTTAACACCTCCCCTGCCACTTCTTTAGAGCCCATTCCTGCCAGGGCAGGCAGAGCCAGCACAAAGCATACACTTACATTTGAACTGCTATAAGCTAAATTAAGACCAGCTCTTAAAGCTCTTAGTTTTAATAGCAGTGACAAAATACTTAATTGAATTTTCTCCTCTGGAGCAGCCAAGGAGAAATGTTCAAATGGATAAGCAGCATACTGTGGGACACAGAGAGAGATATATAAAATTACATATATATAAAAGATGGAAAGACTGAGCACTTTCAGTTAAAAGAAATCCTGCTAATTACTCAACATGGAAAAGATTCCTTATGTGCTGTAACCCCTGAGTTAAGGATTGGAGTCCTTCCCAAAGCGACCACTTTTCCTAAGCAGATGTTCTGCTGTGAAGAAGTTCAGCCCTTCCCTCTCACAGCAGAACACGGGAGGAAATCAGATGGTCCCAAAGCCCATCCTCCCTTCTCCTCCCCCGAAAACCTTGCCAGCCATCTTCAGCTCCATGCAAGTATTTCTCCTGTGATTTCTTCTTCTTTTTAAGGTCCACGAGCTGGTTCCTCTCCCTCTTCCCAGCCCCTGTTCCTACCACCATGGCACCACACCTGCTGGGGGCTGGCTGGATGCCTCCCTCCCCTTCCTCACTGCCTACCAAGCCATAACCCATCAGACTTCCCCTGAAAAACAGAATATTAGCAACCCCCCAAGCTGCAAATAAAACATGAAACAGGAAAAAAAGAGCACAGACTTCCCTCCCTTGTTTTTCCAAATTCACATTCCTGGAGGAGCACTTCCCTGGAAACATACATTAAACCCACTCCTGTTTGTAGGAGACTTCACTAAATACATTCTGGGTTAGTGTCAAAACCACATTATTTTGGACACTCCCTCACCATAATGACAGCCAGCTTACACTGCAGTGCCTCCCTCAGGTGGGACTCCATGATCCTTTGGGTCCCTTCCAGCTCATATCCGAGGATTCTGTGGGAAGTCAGGATCCCTGTGTTTGGGCATCTCCTGGTCACACACACTCCTGGTGTGGAGCTCTGCTGCAGCAGCACTTGGTGCTGCAGAACCTCTCTCTGTTACTCCTCACGGAGTGACCCCACCAGTATCTGTGTCCTGCCCAGGAGAAGGACATGGGATCCCCCTGGAGGACCACGAGCAGCCCAAGGGGTCTCATCAGTGTCCCCCTTATGGGGTGGCTGTGTTAGGACCCTCAGGCTGTTCTGCCCTGGGCTTTAACTCAGCTATTCATGGGAATATTTCATGGGAAGTTCATCTGCACTCAGAGGTGGCATTCCCAGGTCCATCCCACGAGCCTGTCCATGGGCTGGATTTGACCTGGAGGTCAGTGTGGGCTGACCTGGACTCACCCCACCGACACCAACTACAGCTTTACTTGTTTGGGTAAATCCTGTGCCCACGCCAAAGACAGAAATGCCCCGTGCTACAAAAGACTTCCATTTCTCTCTTGACAAATACATTTGACACCAAATAATATCCTGTCACTTTCTTTTTTTTTTTTTACAAACAACCCCAGAAACAAAACAGATACAGACGAATCTGAATTGTTTTCTTAAGAGTAACCAGGAGACATTCAGATACTCAGACTGTACTCTGTGTTCCACAAACTTTATGACATGATTTAGTTTCACAAAAACAGATCTATCACAAGTACAACTTTGAAGACATCTCTACTCAGATGGATGATATTTCACCTCCATTCCCTACTCCAGAAGTCCCACTGTTATTGTTCCTTTAGACATGATACATTAAGCTAAAAACTATTTGAGACAGTTTAATAAAACAGAATAAATTTCAAAAAATCACTTACCTTTAAGAGAGCCAAGGCTACGTGGAAGATTATGTTCATGCCCTGAAAATAAGCAGAAAGGCTTCAATCAGTCCCAGCACACAAATGTCTCTTCCCTAATGCTTATCCTGATGCAGCATCAAAACTGGATGCTCAAAGTGCCCAGGGATGCCTCCCTTTCCCTGCTCCCTTCAGCAGGAAAACCCCCCAGGGCAGTTCCCAAACTCAGCTGGGGAAGAGGAGGCTCTCTGGAGCTTTGGGGACCCTGACTGAGCCAGGTGTTGGGGCTGGGACAGGTGTCCCTCCTCCATCCCTTCAGGGCCTGCCAGTGCTTCCAGAACAGGGCAGAGTACTGGAATATGGAATAAATATTCTGGGGGAGAGGATTTTTGTCAAGGAACTGAGCTGAGCTGTGATTTATCATGTACAGTTTCCCATGCTCAAACTGTAAAAAGCCTCAAAATATAACAAAGATGGCCCTACAAGTACACAACATACCCCTTTTTACTGCTGTTAAGTCAGAATTCAAACCGATTTCAAAGCTAAACAAGCTGCTGTCTGTACCAAACAGTTGCCTGCTGGTGTGCAAAAGCTGGAATTACAGATGTACAGAAATGGATTCAGAGAAAGAATGCATTCAGAGAAAAATATGAAGACAATATGCATTCTTTTACAGACTGAAGAAAGTCTGCAGCCTACACATCTTGATTATTTAGGATTATAAACAGCTTTGTCTTCCTCCAAGTGGGAGAAATACCACATATAATCTCCATTTGTGTAACAGGGACTTTGTGTTCTGTTTTCCTACCCTGTAGTTCCCAAATCTTCTTGCCAGCCTGTTTAATGGCAGGATGACACTCCTCTTGCACTGGCTCTCAGCAGATCTGCACACACATAAAACTGGCACTGCCACACGTCCTGGGGTGGGGGAACAACAGGACTTTGGAGAAGAGAACCTTCTCCAAGGAATTTCTGCTTCTGCAATTCTTTTTTCTAAAGCCTCTTCCTGAAAGTCTGAGACAGTATTTCTATAAAAATTAGCTTTTCTAAAAACCTCCCGAGACTTTACAGGAGCATTCTTGGGAATAAGCTGTATTTTTCCCCCCAGCTTGAAGGGACTGCAGCACCCCCGCGGCCCGGGAGGGCTGTGCCAGGAGCCACAACGAGGAGTGCAACTCCCAATTTTCGCTGCATCATCACTGGGAGAAGCGGCTGCTTTTCCACTAGAGGTCACAATTGCAGCGGGACTCAATCCTGCAGCATCACTGGGAAACCCTTCCTCCGAACGGGGTAACAATTAGTTCAAGTTGCTCTCCCTTTTGTACTCCTTTTTAATAGAGCAATGTCTGGCTGTGGCTCTCAGTCACGATGCAGCAGCAGGGATGGAAGTCCACAGGACTCTCAGTTTTATTCCAAATATCATTCCACGGTCAGGACATTCATGACTTTTATTTCCTAGCAGAGAGGGTCTGACAGGAGCATCTATAAATCAGAGAAACATCCACAAGCCCTCACAAACTCCGGGGTTCATTCTTAACCACGTGATTTATCAGACGTTGTTATTTTACGAGCACAAATATTATATCTAATTGTTGGATTACTGAAGAATTAATGTCCTGTGTGTTTTCTGGCACAACCGGACAGAAAAGCAAATCAGTTCTTGTTTATTTTCCAAATATTTTTTTTCCTGCTCTGCCTGAAACTCACACTGTTCCTGAATTCCACTGAATGCGACCCTCTCCTGGTGCTCCTCTGACATGCCCACTGTCCCCATGGACAGCAGATGCAGCACAAAGAGGTTTCCACCTGCCTTGAGAAACTCCAGCTCTTTTTCAAGCCCCCCTGGCCAAGGTGCAGCTCCCAGACCCCCTCCTGTTACTTGAGATAACCTGTTCAGAGCTCGAGAACCCCAAAATAAGGACCTCAAATGACTGAAACCCTTCCTGTGCAGCTGTCCTGGTGACAGAAACCAACCTGCCCCCACCAAGGCAGAGGGAAGTCCCAAGTCAAGGCAGTGATTCAGACCTGAGGCCTCACCTGCTGCAGGTCCTGCTGCCCAGGGAGGACCTGAAGGGCCACCACACCCTGGGCAGCTCAGGGAGGTGGAGCAGGATGCTCTCCATGGCAATGCTTTACCCACCTTGGAACAACACTCTCCATGACCAGTGAGCTGCATCCCTGGGTTGTTTCTCCTAATTCATGCAAGACTCTTCTACCACAGCCAAATTTAATGATTATGGTTATGAAAAAGAAGACTCAGCTCATTTTTCCACAGTCTCTTATTTAAAATCCTGCTTCATTTACCACACAGTGATTTATAAGCCACAGATTAAACTTCTCCAGCTATTTTAGAAGAAGGACTGAAAATACCAATGTGCACCAGACATATAAATCATTGGTGGCAATATCCCTCCAGCAATTTTATAATGGAAACATGAAAGTACATACAAATCATCCAAAAGAGGAGAGAGAAGGGAGCCCATGTGAAATGAGCTCTGGGTAATTACTTTTTAAAACCAAAGGTCACATGTTTAACTAGGCATTTTGAAATAAATGCTACAATATCAGCCAGATCTCTTGATATTTAATTCCTAAAGACTGTCCCTCATAGAAGCATCTGCTTCTCTGAACTGGATGTCAAAGACCATCATTTCCAGCCACGACTGGAGGGAACATCTGCACAGGCACACCAGTGAAATCCTCCCTCCTGAGACTGTAAACATGAAATCAGACACGTGAGGTGTCTGAAGTGAAGCCTGGATGAAAAGGAGGGACATCTTACTGTGTTGGCTCTGGCCTGGGAGATAAAAGCATGACATGGAGAAGGGAACACTGAAGATCCCGATACAACAGTCTCTAAAGTTCAGCACCAGGTAAGAAGACAGCTAAGAGTCAACTGAGCACCTACTTAAGGGCTGAGAAGTCTCATGCTCCACATGACATGAACCTCTTCCAGCTTTCCAATAACTGAATTTTCCTTTTTTCAAAGGGAGACCAGCCATTCAGCTGAAGTTAATTTGACATTGTTTCGTAATCCAAAAGCGTTTCATAATTATGTGTTCAGTTGCACAGTCTTTCAAAGGAGCTGCAGAGGGTAATTGGGGTTACAGACTCTAAAGCAGAATTAAAATTCTATTTATGTGTTGGATGGCTTCCAGCAAAACATTGATTTGGCAACTCGAATATGCTGCAAACACACAATAAACTTTAGGAATGTCACAAATGCCTTTGTTTTGCTTGACAACGTGAAGAGATGGTGTGAAGCTCCAATTTCCCTTCGCAGCAGGGCAGCCCTGGAGCACTAATGGACATCTCTGACCCAGGGCTGGTGAGGCTGGCACATTTATTCTGGTTCAGTGACAAGATGAGTAAAGGGAAGGAAGGTTAAAATGCCTGTTCAAACAAGGCACAACATGAATTAGTGAGCTTTGTGGAAACAACAGATACAGCTTTCTCAGTAAATAGTTGTATTAGAGGGGGGAAAACCCAAATTGCACAGAGATGTTACGTGTGAGGTGTAGTCGAGTTCTCAGACTGGGCTTCCCCCACTGTCTGTACAATTATACCAGAGAATGCTACAACCCCAGAAAGCAGAAAATACAGAAACCTCCCTCCTGAGCCTATGATATGTAGCAAATACACAAACCCCATTAAATCCAGGTGATTGAATCATAAGAGGAGATGGCAAAAACAGCACCGGGGGATTCAGAGAGTTCGTGTCACTTCTGTATTTTGCAGTGTAGAAACGCACACAATAAAAACTACCAGGCAACCAAGAACTTGTATTAGCAGGATTCTGCATGGAATTTCCTTCTGTTGGTTCCTTTTAACAGCAATGAATGGGATTTAGGGGTGATTATTCACGTGTTTGGGATGATTTCCATGTCATTTGCTGCTGAGATGTTGCTATGGCTGAATGAAGGCAGAGGCTGCTGTGAGATCAACACTTTTTTCCCCCCTCCACATTCTGTGACTGTTTGCAAAGAATAAAAACTACAGCCACAGGATTTCCAGTCATTTCCACCTATCAAACTGCTCCCTGACATGAGTATCTCTGCAGTGGCACGTTCCTAATTCACCAGCAGCTGGTTATGAGCTGGCACAGCATCTGTTAAGCAAGGCCTGCACTACCATTACTTGTCTGGCTTGCAGAAAATCTCAATTACAAGGGGCTTAGACATTCCTGCCCCTCCTTCCAAGCCTGATTAATAGAGGGGAAAAGAAAGAGGCTTGAAGCCACAGGAGGCACCAAGGGACTTATCACACAGAAGGAGAGAAAGACTGATATTTTTGTAGATAAGACAGGTGCTGCAGCTCTTCTGTGGAAGCAGGGAATGGCTGTTGGACATGCTCAGAGGCACAGGAACCTTCCAGATTCCAGTTTTCCTAAGAGGAGAGGTGAGGGGGTCAGAACATCTTTGTGATCCTTTCCTCCAGATACTTCTGCAGCATTTTTGAGGCCCTGCCAAGACTGTTTAGGAGATGCTGCTATTCCAATACAGCAGATGGCACTGGTGTTAAGTAAAGCCTTATGGAAATTTACTGTATTCCTAGAAAAACCAGCCAAATGAACATCAGCTAAGCAGGTGGCTAAAATACTGCAGGAGCAATGGGGAAAGTAATTCAGAGACAGAGTGTGACATGGCATTAGATGTGTCATCCCTCTAAGGCACACACTTGGTCATTCAAACAGGTCCCTCATCTTTGGTCCCTTTTTTACCTGAATCTTAGAACATTTTCTGAAATAGAAGCAGCCTCAACATTTTAAACCCACCAAATTTATCAACCTCACCCAAAAGGCACTTTGTGTTCCCATAAGTTATCCTGAATTGCAGACTGTTGGGAGACTGTGTTTCCTTTGCTCGTGCTGAGCATTTATCACCAGCCTTGTTATTTTGGGGATAAACAAACTGCAGCCACAAATGGGAGATACATAAATTATGGTGCTCACAGGAACAGCCTGAGACATGGTGTGAAGGGTTATGCTAAACCCTCTGGCTCTCCTAGAACCTCTCAGATGTACTCCAGTAAAATATTCTTCTCCTCAGTCTCAGTCCAAGCCTGAATTATTATAAATCCTGGGCAGCTTTAGAACACTTTGTGTCCCCTGCCCCAACAGAGGACATGGTGTTACACACCTCCGGTGCCTCTGCTGTCGACTGTTTTACAACCAAACACCTTGTAGTGCTTACAACCCTCACTTTGGAAAGAGCTTCAGATTGTTTATCATTATAATGTTTTAAACACACACACATCCAGAAGCTTTAAAAAGTTCCTCATGCAGCAGACACAAAAATCAAATAATTATGTCTTTGTCTTCACTTGAATTTCTGTTCCAGTACTGAGAACCCCCACAGTGGATTAGAGCTGTAGGCATCAGATTAATTAGGCTACAATTACTTTTAGCATGGATTTAAATAACACATCTAACTACATAAAAGCCAAACATCCAGGGCTAGAAAACCTGAGCCATCTCCACTGCTGAGCCCCCATTTTTGCACCACCACAGAAGATGACAAAGGCTGACACGTCACCACTGCCTGAGCACAGCAGACCCACAGCACCACTGCACATGCATGGCCAAATTCCAGCCACCCATCTGGAGTCTGAGGAAACCTATTCTCCTCCTTAAATTAATTAAAAGCTAATTATAGCAGCCTGGGGAAGAAATCCTTCCCAGTGTCGTCCCAAGGAACAGCAGTGGCTGCTGAGGGCTTCAGGAGGAGCCCCAGTTGTGGCAGGGCTGGGCAGAGGGGATGGGCAGGAGGACACACACAGTGAATGCCAAAGTTGATTTGCCTGTACTGCTAAGGAGGAAAACAAACTCAACCCCCCAACCTTCTCCAGCTCCTGTGTATGACACTGACTTCACCTTTGTAAATGCTACTGAAGTTTTATATCCAACAGATGAAGGCAGGCAATTCCAGCACAGGTGTGCTGACTTCAAATTTAAGCCCAGCTTTTAATATGCTGTTACTAAAAGAGATTTCACTTCTAGCAAGCCCAGTCTGCTGTTTTGTAAGATTTCTTAAAACATTCATCCCTGGGAAGGTTAACAGATGTAGACATGTCAACAGCAAGTAATTCCAAAAAAGTTCAGTTCTTCTACCCCTATAGATCTACAGAAGATAAACAACTGTGCACAACCTTTTATTTAACTCATGTTTCATCTGAGCATGGATTCACAGAGGAAGTGGGCTCGTTCCTGCCTCAGTTCCTGAGGAAGTTTAATACATGGAAATGTTAATCTGTTCTTTCTCAGGTCTGTTGAAGGCATCACAGGAGTGTCTGACAGGGACAGACAAAAACCAGCAGGTTATTATGGGGTCTCCTCCTCAGTCAGTGCTCACACAGTGCTTCCTGGCACATCCATCCCCAGTGAGACACAAAGCTCATCTCCAGTGCCACGACTTGGAATCCTACTGGGATTTTATTGTTTCATTAGGAAGGGGTGCTCCCAGGAACCACATCTCCACAATGTGGAGCCACACTTCCAATGACAAGAGGTGCTCCTTTGCCAGCACCAAGTCAGCCACGTTTTAAAAGGTTTTAAAAACACCCATCAGCCTTCATTGTCACAGTTTGTCAAAACCAATGACAGAAGTTATTTTACACAACATGCTGAAAGGAACAGCTGATAAATAAAGGCCAAGGAGTGATGGCATCCACCTTTCAATTCCCACTTCTTCCCCTGGGCCTCGTGGTCCTGTGAGAGGCAATGTTCCTTCTTTGTCATTAGCTACGTTAGCAAACATTAAATTGTTTCATATTCAGAACTGACAGATGATCAGCTGCAGCCCTTTGTATCCAGTCTTGAACACAGTCTGGCAGCTCAATAGTCACACTGCTAATTCAGGAATCAAACTACATAGTCAAATTCTGCATTCTGACATTCAGACACAGCTCTCTGAGCCAGCCCAGAAAGGGCAGCAGGCAGGAGGGGGTCTCACATACTCCCTAAAAGGAGAGAAGCACCATCCTTAAGTATTTTATACCCCCAAACTGCACACAGAAATAACCACACTGACCTAAAAATGTTCAGCTGCTGCACTGGGACAGCCCTGAGGGACCAGAGCTTCACCTCCCTGAGCTGCTGGCCCCGAGTGTGACCTTAAAAGACCAATTTAAAAAGGGAACCAAAAGAGACAGCAAAGCAGAGCAGCCTCACAAAGCCTTTGGTAACACCAACGTCATGGTGACAGGGAAGAGACAAGTCCAAACACAGCTCTGGGGTTCCACCAACAAAGAGGTTCTTCAAGGCAAACAGAATTAGCAGAGGGGACAGAGGGATGAAGCAACTGGAACAGGCAGCCCAAAGGGACACTGGGGGAACATCTCCAGGCTCCACCCCACGGGGTTTGCTGCAATCACAGAGGGTTTCCAGCCACATCAATAGCTTTGGGGGTCAGCACAGGCACTCAAGCCTTGGGGTCTGGACCTCAGCACTGGGGAGCACCTGCCTGCAAGCCCAAAACTCCCTTTGAGCTTCTGTCATAGGGAAGACAAAGAATTCCAGAATATTTCATTTCTAGATGAGGATGGCTGACAAATTCTGTCCCAGAGTTATTGAAGCCACTGGAAATTTAAGTAATTTGGGGGGTTCAATCATATCCTCCAACAGCCTGGAGACAGCTTTCAAAATAATAAGGCCCTAAGAAGAGAATAGTGTCAAATAACCCTGGCACACAGGGGCCATGGCAAGCCCCAAATCTGTGCATTTCCATCACACTGCTCTGGAGTGACATTCCATGTGAGAATGAGGAGAACATCTGGGCTGTCATGGCACTCACTTGGGTGGGATTTTCAATAAAACTTAATTCTTGTCATAAATCTTACTTCCTGTCATAAATGTAGCTCTTTTCTCACAGTTGATGGCTCTGGCCAGGAGGTCCATCCCCAGCTCGTGTCACTGTCCCCCGTGCTTGCAGGGGAAGGGAATGTGCCTCCCTGGTCAGCTGGGGAACTGCAGCACTCCCAGCAGGTATTTTTCCTCTCTGGATCGAGAGTTAAAAGAGTACCTTTACCAACCAATTTCAACAACTCTCCCAGGCACAGTCTAAAACTAAAATAAATGTAACCCCATAGAGAAACTCTTGGTTGACATGGAATCAACAAATGGTTGGGGTTGGAAGTGACCTCTGGAGATCTCCAAGACACAGACTGTTCATCCATAATTCCAGTATTTTCAGGGGGAGAGAGAAGCTCTCTTGGAATGATTAGTTGGCAGCATCTCTTCAGCAAGGGTTTGAAGTGGCTTTCTTCCCTTAACTTTGCCTTTCATAGAAGAGTTGGGTAGGATGTAAACATTTTGTAACGACAGACAGGTCAGAGATGTGGAGAAAGCACAGTCAGGAAGGAAGTTGAAGGGTATTTAAAATTCATCTGTATCTATGACAAATTAAGGAGAAGGCTGGGAGCTTGTTTGAAAAAACTTAAGACAGTTCACTTCAAAGGCTTCTTGATTTTTTTGAGGATGTTTTCTGCAGAAGAATATGTTCCTCTGTTAGCAGCTGCCAGTGTTTTTAGTCCTTCCAGTTCCCAGAATTATCAGCACACTGGTTCTTCAGAGATAAAGAACAATTTAATGCAGAAAAAAAATTACTTTCTGATTTCCCCTTAACTCCTTCCAGAAGCTGACTGGGCACAGAGCTTCAGTCCTGCACCAGGGAATGGTTTCTTCTTCTGCCTCTGGCCATACATCTTCAGATTTGACTTCTATGCTGAGAGCCAACTAGATTTGTACTGTAACATGATTTTAACCTACAGTCCCCCCAGAAATTCTCAGAACTGCCTGTTACTTGAGCCTGGTTGGCTCACGGACCTCAGGAGAACTTCCCTGGCAGTGTCCCCTGGTGCCTCAGGATGATGTCTCCACACTGCCCCACTGTTTCTCAAGATGCCTCTGTGCATCTTTGCACTTGGGATGCATTTTCTTCCCATTCCTGCTTCATTTTCAGCTGCAGTCAAGGAGCCTCCCTAGCTGTGTGGGACAGCCCTCCACAACCCCACCAAGTTTCCCCTTCCCTGGAGCTGTGCTCTCGCTTTCTCCCTGGATTCTGTCACCTTCTCCCCCACAGCAGCTCCTTCAGGCATGCTGAGACAAACCCTGCCACTATTCACCTCCCCCCTCCTGCTGACTGAGCACCAACAGGCAGAAGAGGAGACACTCTTAAGGAAACAAAGCTGGAGTTGTGAGTGGTGGCCAATATTTGTTTAACACTGAATCCTATCAAGGCACGTGCAGAAGCCTGAAAACCCTCAAAGGAAATGCTTCACAATAAATATCAACAGAAGGAACTGGAATCAGCAGTGCTACAAACTCAGAGAGCCCTTAGCATGTAAAATACAAAATGTTTTGTAAGTATTTATTTACTTTTATGTTTGTGACCCATTTATATCACAGATGAAATCAGTGCCAGGTTCCAAACCAGGTGGATGCCCTGAATTCCCAGTGACCAAAGGGAACACTGGTATTTTACCAGAATAAACATCCACACCACCAACCTATTCTGACTGCTTTTTCCAAGGAAGTGCAGATGTATCTACAGACACCATTCTGCATCAGGAGTGGTGTGCTCCCAGTTGGAACAGCAGGGAAAAAACCCAAAGGAAGGAGCTGTGTTTGGCACTGCTCACTGCTGGTTCCTCCCCAAGGAACATGCACCCCCCTCCCTGTCTGGGGGCACTCCGGACCAGGCCAGTCTCCTGCCAGGTGCCTTCAAGAACTTACAGTTTCTAACTCTGAAGAATCATTCAACAGATTAAATGAAGAACAGATATGTGCATCAGATATTCTTGATTAGATCCCTCAGCAAAGAATGAGGCAGCCCACAGTTCTAACTTCAAACCCAAAGCAGTGTTTTGCTGAACATCTTCTCTTCAATACAACCACAGTTTCTACATAATTCAGTTACACACATTATGAAATGAAACAGCAAATGCCTCCAAGAAAATGAAATACAACCAGAAACCTTTGTGGGGTGGAGGAAGGGCTTTCTGGCTGAGGATTTTCTTACCTCACAAAGCAGTAAGTCAATGATGTGGAAGACCATGCAGAGGGGGAACTTGGCAGTGAAGAGCGTGAGGAACCACTGGGATGCGTACATGTGAGCTTCCAGGCTGAGCGCTGAGAAGTGGCTGTGCAGGTCTGGGAGCTGCTCCTGCAGCAAGGCAAGAAAAGAGATGTTGTGGTGTAATTTCATCTGTACCACCAGAGAACACAACCAAGTGAAATCCTGGCTTCTTCTGGGCAGTGGAAATATGTCTGGTGGTAAATTCCAGCTTTTAGTGAGGCATCCACAGTGGACTCTGTGACGGTATCAACACACAGATTGCCCTGAGGAGTTACTAAACCTCCAGCAGTGGAAAGGCAGAGGGGTTGTGAAATCTGTAGCACAGGGGGTGGTTTTAAGTCACTCTTTTGCTGTGTTTTGCTGCAAATGCTTCTGCCACAGGAAATAATGGATACCAGAACCAGATCACCTGGCTGAGCCTGAAAGCAACAGGGCACAATTTCTCTAATTAGGAGCATATATAACCACCACAAAACAAGCACTGAAAACCCTACTGTACACTGGTGATACACTAAGTTCATAAAGTATCTTTGTTAACAGCATATCTGTTAATAAAATGCAGTGTGTTTGTTAATAAAAATCTTTGTGAACACATGTAAATATTGAGAAGACCATACACCAAAGCACCACGTTAGTTAGCATGGAGTTCTGCTCCATCAAGGAGATTTGACATGTGAAAAAAATCATTAAATTCAAACATTAACAGTGGCCTGTTTGGTTTGGTCTCAGTATATCCATCCCACAGAGGTATCTGTGGGGAACTGACTTGAGCAGCCTTCACTGTGACAACAAAAGGGCAGGGCTTAACGACCTGGTGGGAATTCCTCACAAGTCAGGACAATGAGGTGTAAACTTTGCAGCAGCTTAGTCACGTTACACTGCTCGATGAAGTAATTCCACCTGAGGAAAGAGCAGTGGCTGGAAGAGACAGTAAAACCTGCCCCATGACCTGCACTTGATGGGTGTTTTATAAGCGCAAGGATGTCCTGATTTTCCAGGACCTTTTAACCACCACCACTCATGGAAAGCAGGACGCTGATGGTGGCAGCCCAAAGGACACACTTTGGCCTTAAGAGCACAGAGACATCCTCTCTAAGCAACATCAGGAAACAGGGAAGAGAGGGAGTGAGGAGACAGAGAGAGGGGGAAAAGCACAGACACCTGCTCTGCATGGAGACAAAGATCAGCAGCAAGATTGGTTCTTGAAAGACAAAAGGAACTAGAAATAAATGTGACTCATGATGTTTGAATTGAGCTGTTAAGCTCCTCTGCTTCAGTTCTACCCCACCTCCAAAAGGAGAGGGGGTTTATTGTCCAGGAGCTTTTGGAAGCAAAGCATTAATCTCTTCTTCATGCCAGTGTTTCCATTTATGAGAGTAGGAGAATCTGTCACTCTGGCCCCACCTGCATTAACTTCTCCAGCTGGAAAAATTTGCAATGGAGATCTTCAAAGTTATTTCTGTAGAGGTCCCTCAAGCCATAGTCATACATTATTTTCACAAACACACAGAATGCCTGCTCCTCTGGCATCTGTTGGGAAAAAGACACAAAAATAAGGTTAAAGGGGAGCTGAGGCTGGAAGTGCCTTCCACAGATACCCACACTTCAATACCTTACGTACAACAAACTCAGAACCAGGGAGATACTCAAATTTTCAGCAAAGCCCTCTGAATGCAGAATGAAGCAATTAAAATCTCAAGGGCACTATTCTCCTTGAGAGCACCTGGATTTGGCTCTTTTAAGGCCTTCTCTGAAGAAAACATGGGATCATCTCATGGGTTCCTGTAGATTTAGATCGCTACAGCAGCACAGCTGTCAGCCTTCTGCCAACCAGGTATGAGAACAACCAGCACACAACTCTCAGGTACAGAAGAATTTAAAAACAAAAAAAGAGAGAGAACAAAAGGAAAATAAAAAGGCAACAACTCATGCCAGTGATTTCTACTGAGAGACTCAGGTACAAGGGGAAAATTCAGGAGAACTAAGGTACAACCAACCCTTGGTGAGAATAATGCTCATCTACTTTCACCCAAACGCCAGGACACCAAACTGAAACAAGGTTTCCCATGGCCCCATCTATTAACACCCTGACTTTTTCAGAACCCTTATCTCTATAATCTCTATTTCCTTCTGACCAAAATGCCTCATCTAACAGAGTTTGGGGAGGTGGGACTAACACAAGCTGTGTGAACCACTCTAAACTGACATTTTTTGACCTGAGCCCACTGAATGCTGCATTTGTGGGAAGCCCTGTGTCCTACAACCTCCCCCCTTCCTCTGTGCCTTCAGGGAGCACAGTAATACAACAGGCACAGAGTCACTGCAGACCCCAAATCGAGCTTTCAACCACATTAAAAACATCCTTTCTTTTGGAGGCACCAGATTGTAAGAAAGGAAAACAATTATGGAAAATCAAGAATGACAACTCTTGACCTTTGAGTGTATTCCCTCTCTCAGCCTCTTGCCACCACCTTATCAAATACCAGCTGCAGATAGAAGCTCAGTGTTTTCTCCAAAGGCAATTTTAGTCTCTTGATATTTACCTCCAGAGTTTCATCTTTCTGTTCAGCCCATGATTAGGGCCTGTCTCCAGGGCCAAGGGCAGACACTTTCATTTTCATTTTCAGACGTCATAAAGGGAAAGAACTAGTTAGCATCAGGTGCTGCCAGCTCAGCTGAGTCAGTCAGCCCAAGCCTGAGCCACCCTGGACAAGGTCTCAGCAATCTCAAAGCCCCTAATCCCCATTTTATGTGGCTGGAATGATCCCCACTGACAGTGGGTAAAGGCTGCAGCCAAAGTAAAGGGAAGGGATGATTTGATCCTGACCAAAAGGCTCCAGTGTGCCCTGTAGGAGGATGGATGCAGATTTGAGGTGGTTGGTGAAGCCCCGGGTGCTCATGCACAGGCACATCTCCCCTGCATGCTCAGTCACACACTCGTGCAGGGACGGCCGTTCCTCCCCCGAGGCAGGAGAGGGAACAGAGGCCAAAGAGGTCCCCCAGTCCTTGCTCTCTCCAATATTACCAACCCCAAGAATGCAGAATCACAAATCCAGGTCTCATTTCTTATTTTATGTAAGCAGAACACAAACTTTGGGCACTGCCAGTCTGATTTTTAGCATTAAGATGACAAAGGGCAAATAGCTACTCTCTGAAATGGGAGGGTTTTTTCACAGAGCAATGGCTCTGCAGAGGAGACAAGCCAAAAATGTCAAGTAGTGTGAGACTTTCAGTAAAATGATTAGAGCTGGCAACACTGTCCCCCTGTGATTAGAAGTTCCCTGCTCACCCTTGATGGGAATTTCATCAAAGCAGCAAAATCACAGAAATTGAGGATGGGTGTTCAGGCTACCCAGCCATCCCTGAAAGGTATCTACACTGGAGAGAAAGGATACCTTGTCCCAGGAAAAAAAGGGAAAGGAAGGGCTCTAGAAATCCATGCAAAGAGAGGAGAGTTAGAGAGGGTCTTACAAGCAATCACAGCACACAGATTGGTTGGAGACTTCAAGAAGAAGAAGAGTTTGAGGACATCCTGGGAAGCTGCCAACTTACATGAGCTCATTGGGACTGCTCCCCTTTCCCCCTCTCTCTGAGCATTTCACTTTAATATCCTATTATGAAAGCAAACGTTATAAAGGGCATATTAAAATGGGTGTAATTTCCATTTAGCATTCCCTGTGTACAAGGCAATTTCTTCCAGCTCCAGAAACACTGGAAACAGAGGTGATTCTCTGTAGGAATGACAGCACAGAACTAAGGGAGAGGAGCTGAGGTGTTAGTCAAATGTTAAGAATGTGCTACCCACACATTTCCAAACAATGGTGGTATTGAAAAGGGCTTGTTCTTCCAGTGGAACTTTGAAATCCTGGTTTGGGTAAAAGCTAATTGCAAAATAACTGTTTTATGAGCTGATTTGCAGTGGATGTGGGACTGCAATTATGGGGCTGATTCAGGTTTATCCTTAAAGGATCTAAAGCTTCTCTGTAACACTCTCCCTGTGTATCATGTTCTTTAAGGCTTCCGGGAGTCAGAGCTCTCCCAAGGAATTACAGCTGAATCAGAATTTGAGTTCTCAATGCCTTAGGAAGTATGTGTGCAACAGCTCAAACCCACAGGCCAAAATGTATTTCAATCATGGCTGATGATTTACTAATTAAAACCTGACAGAAAAAGCAGGCAAGAGCCTGAGTAGTGGTTGGGGTCTGGGGTGGCTGATTCTGACATACTTTATCTGAACAAATACACTACTTGAATCTGCAGCTTTTCCCCTGGGACATCAAAGGTAAAGCATCTTGCAGCTATAAAATGGTGTATTTATTTATCTATCTCTAGACATACATGCAGCATGTGTTTATACAGGAAGCAACAGAGCAAGTTTTGTGCAGTTTTTGGTTACAGGCTAAAATATCAAGGTTGAAATTCAGCTTTCACTCACAAAATATTATAAAATGTCCCCGAGGAGATAAAGTCTCCCTAAAACTTAATGAGACTGCTCTCTCTGCTGAGCTACTCTGAGAATGTCTCCCAGAGTTCAATTCCCCATAACCACAAAGGGAGCTCACCTGGGTGATGACTACATTAAAAGAAAACATCAATGTGCAACAAATCAGTTTCAGGTTTTGACACAACAGTATTGCCAATTCGATGGGTTTCTCCTAGGTAAAGCAAATCTACATTCATAAAGACAGAGGCCATTAGTCACCATTGCCCAAAAGCAACAGGAGGAGAAGGCACACAGGCAAAGAAACAACAGTGAGTATCTGCCAAACAGCACCTGTGGTTTTACAGCTGCTTTGGCATCAAACACCCAAGATCTCAAACACCCCAGGTTCCACACCCCCCAGGTTCCCTGGTGCAGTGAACTCACGTGGAGCAGCAGCACAGCTGCCAGGAAGGACTGGCCCTGGCAGTAGCCGATGTCCTCGTCGTACACCGAGTAGGCCTGGGGGAAGAGAAGAGTGCAGAGGTGTTTCACAGGCACAAGGGCATTCCCAGCACCTGCTCCCAGCCAGGAGCCACTCAGGACACTTGAGGGTATTTCCTTCCAGTACACCTGAAGGACCCCACACGGAAGCTGGAGGACACCACACGGGGGAATGGCTTCAGATTGGCAGAGAGTAAGTTTGGATTAAATGTTAGGGATAAATCCTTCCCAGTGAGGGTGGGCAGGCCCTGGCACTGGTTGCCCAGAGAAGCTGTGGTTGCCCCAGCCCTGGAAGTGTCCCAGGCCAGGCTGGATGAGGTTTGGAGCAACCTAGACTGGTGGAAGGTGTCCCTGCCCATGGCAGGGGGTGGAACTGGATAAGCTTTAAGGTCCTTCCAATTTGTGTTGGTTTAGAGTTAAACAGGCAGGAAAAATGAATCCAACTCAGAATGGGATTGCAAGTCAGAATAACAATATCATAAAAGATCACAAAATACACTGAGACAGAAGGAAAATCCCTTTGACCCCCCAAAACCAGTTGTGCAGCCCAGCCCAGCGGACCACGAGCAGGATGGAGCTCACCAACCCCTGTGCTGAGCACCACGTGGGCCCCCCTGAGTGCAGAGTAAAAATCCTTGTGAGGAATTCTGCAGAGATCCCAGATGGTGGGATTTCTGCACACACAACCTGAGGGTTCCCGCAGTTCCTCAAGCCCCCCAAGTTGTCCTGGGACCTGCAGCTCTGTGCCCTCTGTGTCTGCTCCGGAGTCACCTGGGAGCTGAGGGAGAGAATCCCAGCCCCCTGCTCACTTCCAGGGGAGCCCTGCAAATTCCAGAAGTCAGAGAGACAACTGGAAGGAGTTTAATCAGCCATTACAATCTGCTCAGCAGTTTGAACCAGCTCCAGCCACTGAAGTCACATGGGAAAAAATAACTCCAGAAGTGCACAACACAGAATTTGACTTGGGGAAAAAAGGATGTTAATTTTAAATTACTTTTCAGCTACTGAGCACTAAATTAAGAGAAAGTCCTTTAAATGCTTAATGTTGCATACGACTAATTAGAACCTCCCACTGATTAATCACCATCACGAGCCTTTATGTATTTGTTCCCCAGATCTATCAGTTTATGGATGCCCAGCATTTTATCTCTGCAGCACTCATCATTCCTGCTTTTGAAAGGCCAGCTCCACCTAGAAACAGATGAGCAGAATTACAAATGAGAAACTTGATTTATGATTTCGTCACACTGTGTAACAACACTTCTAATTTACTTTTTGAAAATCCAGGCTGAAAAATTAACAGCAAATAATCAATGCCTGGGGGTTCTCTGTTGTCAGAAGCATTACAGAGGATAATTTGCTGAAAATAGCAAGAAATTAATCCAAACGAGTTATTTGAAAATAAATTTTGAGAAACCAACACACTGGAACTGCTTCCAAAGCTGACAGAGACTGAAAAGTATAGGAAGTTGTCAGACAAACAGAGATTTCTTCTGAGATTGTAGCAAAAGGGGGAAAATGAGGAGGGGGAAGGAAATCCTCACTCTGCATGTTAAATACAAAAATACGAAGCAAATTTTCTAATAATCAACTTCCTGAACACATTTGAACTAATAATAAATCCATTTCCAGCACATCCAGAGCAGGAAGACAAAGTCTCTGCTTGGAAAACACAAGCTCAAGGTAAGAAAGTTGGATTGAAACTCCAGGAACTTTATGTCTGTTTTATTCCAGAAGAAGCCCAGGGTTTGTCATCCTGCTGGAACCATTTCTAACAGGGGATGTGCTGAGGGATCTGTGTCCAACTGAGCATCAGAAGAGATGATATATTAAAGGGAATAAAAACACTGAACATTTATTAAGAACAGGCAGGATTCATCCAAAACTCTTGTGGGGAGAGAAGGGAGGTAAACAGTAAATCATTAATGGCCTGATAAAATCAGAGTAATAGGTGAAAAAAATTGAGGTTGATCCACAGAACTACAAATCAGCAAGTACTGGATATTTTGGTTTAAATACAAATAAGAAATTAATTACTGGGCACAGATAAGCATTGGCCATGTAAGTGAAAATGTCAGAGGGCCACAATAAAAGGACGTCACCATTACCAAACTTTTCAAGCAACCACCAACCATTAAAAAACCCCCACTAACTGCTTGATCCATGTGCTTTCTGAAACTCATTTCCATCAGGTCCTTCCCAAACTCTGATCCTGGTGAGCAGCTGTTACCAGATCCTTGACACAAACTTCACTTCTGCCCCACAGTTAGATTAAACCCAGAAAAATTCTGCTGCAAAGTCGAAGCATCATAATCCTGGCAACTAAAGATTTATTTTTTAATGAAGCCTCTAAAACCTACATGATTTCATTGCATCCACCCAGTGCAAAGAGATTCCTGAAGCTTTATGCAGATTACATTTCCAATTATGCTATTTTATTTTTAAGTAACCTATGGGACTTGATGTTGCTGAGATATGATGTAATTAACTGGAACAGCCTCAGAAATAAGGATGCTGCCTACAGATACCACCATAATACCATCTTATGAACAAAAGATTAAGATTTATTATTAAAGATTTATGCTTTTAAGGAACTGAGGAGCATTAACTTTCTCTTTCCCTGTGACATATGAAAATAGAGCAGAATCCCCAATCCCCTGTTTGCACTGCAGCCATTGTAGTTGGTAATTTCAAGAGAATGGGATTTTTCCTGTGACAATGTCACAGTCTTTTAACTGATTATCTTCTTAAGCTCTTGGGGAACTTCCAATGACAACTCCCCAGTTAACTGAGATTTTAAATATTCTGTCTCATAAATGGGACTTAATGAAGGCTCTGACTTGAAGCCTATTTTAATTCATTTTAACTAAATGAGGATCTCACCCAGAGAATGAAAACATCTCTTGGGGAGTTATCAGTCTTCTGAAGAGAAGTGCTGTGCAGGTATTGGTACAACATCAGCAGAAAGTGAATTCTTTGGAAGCACCAGGGCCTCCTAAAATGAAGTCCACGACAGAGAACCACCTGCACATCAGGGAAGTCAATGAGGAATCAGAGATGGGCAGAAAGGATTCTCTAAAATAATTAAGGGATGGAAATCTCCTGAGATCAGAAATCTGTAGACAGAAACCTGCCAAGTGAGTGCTGTTTCAAAGAAGAAAGGAAAGGGGGCAGATTTGAATTAAAGCCCTGGAATTTGGGTAGCTGCTGTCGGGGAGTCCCAGCACATTTCAATCACAAAGACTGAGGAGTACATCTCAAATTCCAGAATGAGATGTTTTTCACCACTTTGCATCCTCCTAAGTACGAAAAGGATTGGTTCCACTTGCTGAAGGTTCTCTAACTAGCAAATATCAGCCTTTAGCACAGTGACTCAGTAACAATCACAGCAGAAACTAAAGAGAGTTCATGAAAACCTTCCTGCAGTGTCTGTCCCACCCAAAGCACTCCCAGAGCTTCCAGTGCCCCCTCCTGACCTATGGAAGCTGCTCAGTGAGTGCCACAGACACAGCTCTGTGCTGGTCTGCTTCAGCAGAGCTAAAAGCCTCCCCTGGTGCCTGAAGATCAGACTCTGCCAGGGAAACATCCACCCCTGGATGCAGACAAGGTGTTTGCTGTATTTTCATCTTGGTCGCTGAGTAATTTCAGTGCCAGTGCAATTTCAAACTCCACACCTGAATGTGCTGTAAGGGCTCACAGTCTGAAGGCAGTGCCATCCCTGGGACTGCAGAGAGGATCTATCACCTTACACAAGGGGTTTCTGGGCTAGCTGAAAACTGTATTTTTAGATGTTAATTACTCCTTTGTCGAGTATCAGGGAGAGGCTGTTCCACAGTGTGGCTCCTCTGGAGCTGGCTGAGGGAATGGAGAAACCCTCACATTTCTTCAGGCTCCTCCCAGCACCCGGAACTCCAGTGCTGACCTTGCCACTAGAAGAGGTTCAGAAGAAGCCCCAAGTGCAGGAACTGCCTCCTTGCTGAGCACAGATGCAGGAGAAGGAGCCTTATTAATATGTAAATGGCATAAAGACAAGGTAATCTTAAAAATCCTTCACATGAAACAAGGCAACAATATTTACTTGAATTGCTCTTCAGCCCAGGAGCAAAGAAAATAAACAGCTAAAAATAGATGAAAAATAATTCCTGATTGTGTTTATGCTCCTGTGTTTATCCTAAAATTGGCAAATAAACTCCTCTCTGACAAACAGTAACACCACAGTGGACAAACACTGCAACATCCCCTTTGCAAGTGCGAGGAGACGCTAAGGAGTGAAAAATGTGGAAGGATAAGAGCATGGTGAGAAAAAGTGACCATCTGAAAAGAGATGCTGCAATGAAATGGAGGTGAAAATATAAAAAAAAAGGATGAAAATTAGAGTTTCAGCTCACAAGGCAGCACTGAGCAGCAGCTCTGCCAAAGAGCAATCCATCATTCACAGCTTATCACGGACAGAGAAGCTCCTGGTCACAGAAGAGCAACTCAAAGACATTTCCACATTTCAATATACAGCAAAGAAAGCCAAGAACCCACTCCACACCAGAGCCCACTCAGGGGCAGCTTTGCTAGGAAACAGTTTGTTGTTATTATAATGTGGTTATTATAATTATATTCCAGGGCTGAGAAACAGCCCCTGGAATGAGAACTAACCTGGAATGTTTGGTCTCACAGCAAAGCAGCCACAGGGATCCTGCAGGGAAAACCTTCAGGCCATGATTAGGAAGAAACTATGAGCCTGATGCACCAAGGAGAGAAGTCTTGAGTACCAAAACATGCCCTGGGACAAATGATTCCTGTCCTCCTGCAGCACCTCACTGCAAACCACAAGCAGCAGCCTGGAATCCCTGAGAGCCAATCCCACGCATCTGCTGGAAGCCAGGGAAGCCCTGGGTCTCTTTTGGCATTGGGATGGCCAGCCCAGAGAGAGGGGGGATTCACCTCCCTGGAGGGTTCTAAAATGAGACTGGATGTGGCACTGAGTGCCATGATCTGGGAAAGGGACTGGAGCTGGATCAAGGGTTGGCCTCGATGATCTCAGAGGGTTTTTCACACCCAATCGATTCTATGATTTTATGATTCCCAGTCTGCCCAGTAAGAACACCCACCAAGACAACCTGAGGGATTTCCCTGCTCCCCTTTTCCCCATTCCAGTCCCACTGGTTGTTTGCCCAGTGGGAGCTGCTTTAAGCAGAAAACGAGGGCCAGCACAAGCCCTGTTGGATTTCAGGCTGCGCACGCTGCCAACAGCCCCGAGGTGCCAAGGGCTGTGATGCCCCAGGGCATGGAGCTGCAGGGACACATGGGGCACAGCAGCAGGCCCAGAGCACTGCCCAGTTATGCACTGGGACAGCACAGTGAGCTCTCTAAACAGAGCTGGGATTTGCAGAGGATTTAACCAGGGAGCAGCTCCCTTCCCAAAGGCTCCCCAGCACTCCCTCTGTGCAGATCTGCCCCTGTGTGGTGTCCTCAAGTGAAACCTCCAGTCTAGAATGTGGAACTCTTTTCACTCATCACCACTGTCAGCCCTAAAGTTTATTTTTGGGTACTTTGTCACATAAATGTTCTGCAACAGAAAAAGTTTCCATCTTTCCTGATTTCCTACTGTTCTGAAGATGAGACTGAGAGATGGAACGAGACCTGACAGAGCTGTTAAAATGAGGCAGCGAGCTTGTAATGGGTTTCCTTTTTATCTGACAGCTCACATCATCTCTCATTTCAGGGGGGAATGAAGAAAATGCTCTTCAGCTTCTTACCCTCCCACTTCAGGACAGACCTTTTCCAGCCTTATTCAATAATCCCACTCTTCAGACCTCCTGCTTCCATAGTAGATGAACGCCCAGCACCTCTGCTAAAAGCCATTCTAGCAATACAAACCTGCCACAATAGCAGTTTCAACACAGATTACTACTTGTTATTCCCAATGGAATGACAGGCTTTTAAGGAAATAAATTAGCTTTAAACACTATTTCTCTAAAGTTCACCAGATCAGCTGTAAACCCAAGGTCCAGTCAGACCCAGCATGGACACCTGTCACAGCCACCATCAGTTAGGACAACCCTGTGAGGAGGAGGGAAAAGGTACTGCCTGGAAATCTCCACAGCAGTTGTGTCTGATCTTAATACTGGCAAGTAAGTAAAAGCCATCAAGTCTGAAATCACTGAACTCATGAATAATCCCATGCTGAAGATTGGATATGGCTGCTCTACCAGGAAGCAATGATTCCCAAATTCTTCTCTGAGCCAGTGAGCACATAAAAGAGTGAGGCTGTCAGTAGGTCCAGCAGGACTTTCACAAAGCCTTCAACAAGGTCCCTCCTCAAGGGCTTTTTAGGGAACCAAGCTGCCCTACAAGGTCCTCTTACAAACTCAGACAATTGATTAAAGGATAGAAAGCAAGAGGTAGGAATAAACAGGCAGTTCTCACCCAGAGGATGAAGGTGAGGTCCCTCACAGGACCCTGCAGAAGGATGTGCTAGGGCTGATGCTGCTGCAAACCTTCCCAAACCTTGGAGAGCACAAGAAAACAGCAAGAAACAAGGACTGCTGCTGAGACAGAGCTGCTTGGAGCAGGGAGTAAACCTGAGTGCAAAGCTGCTTTGTAGACCATGTTCCACCAAGAGCAGTGGCCGAGTGGCAGGGACCACTAACTGCAGGTAAATACAAAATGCCTCTCAGGAAAAGCCACCCCGGACTTGATGGACACACTGACAGGACTCTGACTCAGATGGCAGATTGCCACAATGGTTTGGGTTGGAAGGGACCTCAAAGCCCTTCCAGTGCCACCCCTGCCATGGGCAGGGACACCTCCCACCAGCCCAGGGTGCTCCAAGCCCCATTCAACCTGGCCTGGGACACTCCCAGGGATGGGGCAGCCACAGCCGCTCTGCCCAGCCTGTGCCAGGGCTGCCCACCCTCCCAAGGAACAATTCCTTCCCAATACCCCAGCCAGCCCTGCCCTCTGTCAGTTTGAACCCATTCCCCCTTGTCCTGTCCCTCCATCTTTGGTCCCCAGTCCCTCTCCAGCTCTCCTGGAGCCCCTTTAGGCACAAGAAGGGGCTCTCAGGTCTCCCTGGAGATTCCTCCTCTCCAGGCCTTTTTGAAAGGGGGTTTATGTTTCCCCATTTTCAGTCAGTGGGAACTTGACCCAACAGCCATGACTTCTCAGCTGTGCTGGATGGTGGCTCAGCAACTTCATCTGCCAGTCCCCTCAGGACCTGCAGACACATCTCAACATGTCAACATGTCCCATGGCCTTGTGCTCCCTCAGGCTCCTCAGATGGTCTCAAACCTGACCCCCTCCTACATCAGCTGCTTTTTCACTCTTCCAGTCCCTACCTTTGCCTTGGGACCTCAGTTGGAGCACTTGACAGCAAAGGCTGAGGCAAAGAAAGTCAAAAAAGCCAAACCCACAACAAAATGCACAAGTGCCAGCCAGAGAACCACCTACCAAGCTGCAACATTCTACCCTCTGGATCATTCCTGAGCAACACAAGTCTGTCTGTACAAATCAGTTCACTTAGTACCTCCATTTCTCCATGCACAAACTGGAAATTAACGTCAGAGGTTGTTTTTTTTTTTCAGCAGCAGTGAGTGAAAAGCTCTGCTCACATGCTGCTTGTGGAATGATCACTGAACTCCAGATCATTATCTACAGGCATTTTGGTTTCACCTCACAGCAGAGCCTGCTCTGGGGGTTTCCTCTTCCTCTGCAGACCTCTCAGCCTCAGAGAAGCAGGTTCTCCTCCACCACAGCCCCACTGAAGAGGCCCTCTGACCCCAAAATGCCCCTCAGCAAACCCAGCCTTGCTCTCCTCACCTGCATCTCAGGAGGGACCAGCTGCAAGGTGACCACAGGGAGCAACCACACTACACTCTCCCACCCAAAGGAAGCTTTCAGGTCTCACTGATGAAAGACTTGGATCAGAGCAGGGTCAGCAGGGCAGGACATGGCACACATTGTGAAATGCAGAGCACTGACTGTACCTTACAGATCTTGTACAGGGACTCCTGACCGTCTCCCTCGGTGTCTTTGAAATACTCGTGGGCGGGGTAAGTGCGATGGATGTCTCGTTTAATGACACTCTCCTGAGCAGAATCCTGGGGGGAAAAAGAAAAAAAAAAAAAAAAAAAAAAAAGAGACAAAAATCTCCCTGTATTAACCCAGTAATGGAGTAATTAAACATAACATGATGGAAAATTCACTGTCATCAACATGGGTACATCAGGTAACTGCTTTAGTGACTCAGCCCCCAGAAATGCTCTGAAAAGAAACTGAAAATCCTTTGTAGTCTCATTTACAGTAATGGCAGTTTAGCAAGAGCAACGTGGCCTTCAGGCTTAAGGTTCATCCTTAAAACTCCACGGAAATTACCAGTTATTGAACTGTTGGGGCTTTTTTTACCATAGATCATATGCTCACTGTATTGCCCTGGCAGGAAAAGAGAGATTCAGAGTGCCCCTCTCCTGCAAGCTCAAAGGTACTGACTTGAAATGTGTTAATTAAAAATTCAAAAAGAATTTCTGTAAAAGGGCCTGGGTATCACCAGAAACACCACTGTGTGCATGACGCAGTGGCACCAAAATGTCAGAGCTGGAACTGCAACAGTTAATCAATTATCTTCAGGTTCCAGTTCCCCTAGCTGTGAAATGTCCATTTGGGTTGGTAAATATCAAATGGTGTTTTTCTTCCATTACCTTTGTAATCCTTAAGGAAAAAAAACCAACAAAATACTCACCTGCAACTTGGAAAAGAAATCCTTTATGTACACTTTTACCTTGAAAACAAAATCTCTCTGTTACAGAAAAGCTTCTAAACCCTCAGAACTCCTATCCTGTAACCCAGGGCTTTCCACAGAAGCAGCTCCTTTGGTACCTGCTGGAGTCAGTCCCTGGGTCATGTCCCCAACTGAGGTGGTGTCCTGAGCCCTGTTACAGTGTAGAATCCTGCAATGGCCTGGGTTGGAAGGGACCTCAAAGCCCACCCAGTGCCAACCCTGCCATGGGCAGGGACACCTCCCACCAGCCCAGAGTGCTCCAACCTGGCCTGGGACACTCCCAGGGATGGGGCAGCCACAGCTTCTCTGCCCACCCTGTGCCAGGGTCTGCCCACCCTCACAAGGAATAATTCTTCCCAATATCCAATCTAACCCTGCCCTCTGTCAGTCTGAACCCATTTCCCCTCGCCGAGCTTTTTGGGAGCCCCTTTAGGCACGGGAAGGGGCTCTAAGCTCTCCCTGGAGACCTCCTCCCCTTCTCCCAGCCTTTCCTCATAGGAGAGGGACTCCAGCCCTCCAGAACACCAGGGATATTGTTATGTGCTATGAAAAGGAAAGCTTACAAAGAAAAGTGATGTTTTTATTAAGCCAGCTGGTACTGCTGGAGAAAATAAACCCCATTTTTGTGCTTTCACCGTGTTATGATGATGGTTCTCAGGACATCAAAGCACCGTGCAACTATGAGCAACCAACACCAACCACACAGGCTAAATACCAAGCAACAAAGCACAGACTAATAATGCAAACTTAATAACAAGGAGGCCTCTAATCAGACTTCTTTAATGAGTGCTTCCATTTGCACAGATGCCAAAGCCCAGGGAGGCCAGGGAGCTGCAGTTTGGGCCCAGAGCCACGTGAGCAGTCACTCACACCAGGAGGAAACACCTCAAACAGCACTGGAGATCTCCCAGCACACTCCAGACCCTCTGATGGGAATCCTTCAGCACAAACTGGGTGAGATCCAGAGAAAGTGATGGGAGGGGCCCCACGTCCAGCACACACATCACCTTCCTGTCAGGCTGGGACATCGTGTTTGTCTTCCCTGGGCTTCTCTTGTCTTCACCAGGGGGGCCCACGTGGGGCTGGGCACACAGAGGCTGACAAGGAGCACGGCCACGGGAGGGCCAGAAATGCTTGTGTACAGGCCCAACTGCACACTGACTGAGGTGAAAGGAGCCTGGAGCAGTCTTCAGCAGGGTTAACAAAATATGCTTATGCAAAACTAGGGAAAAACAAGTCAATGGACCTCAAAAAACTTGCTATGAAAGACTGGAGAATTAACTCCCTCTCAAAAGACAGTATCCCTTCAAAATACAAGAAACTCCTAATTGGAAACAAGCAAGAAATGAGTCTAGAGTGAAGATCACTTCTTAAAACATAACAAAAATACTTTGGTTAAGTTTCCACCTTTTTCCAGGTAGAGCTGATTGACAGCCCTGTTCTCAGGAGAACCACAGTCTACAGTTACCTTAATTTAGGTTTTCAGAGGGGTTTTATTCTTCTGAAAGTCAAGATTTCTTCATTTATTCTGAAAAAAAGCTGAGGGAAGATGCTCATCAAAGCACTCAGAGTTCTAATGATCTTTCTCACTTCTGATCATTGGGGTGATGAATTACAGTCAGGGAGCAGAAGAGATTCCCGAGGCAGAGCCCTCCTTCCCTTGTTCCAAGAACTGAAGAGTAAGTGTTGTATCTGCCAGGAGAATTTATTCAGAAAGAAAAACCTCCTGGGACATACCATGTCACTGCTGTGTCGAGACTCACATTCCCTGCCCACTTCTGCCCAAAATTACCTGTGTGAAACCAGGCATGTTCCTCATGCACAGGAATTCCAAGAGTGCTCACCTGAGTTTCCTTACAGCTTCTGCATTACAGCTGCTGACTCAGGATGGAGAGATGCAGAATTAAAGGAATTCAGGAGTTTAATGTGAGTATTAAGGAAATAATAAACCGGGTCACAGATGTCTCAAACCTGGCACTCAAAGTGAGCAGCACTTCTGACCTCAAGCTCCTTGTGCTCCATTGCCCTGGTTAATAATAATTCCCCATCTCAGTAGGGTGTTATGAAAATCAATTACCATCTGAAGCACTGAAATACTGTAGTGATGAGTCCTGCAGAAATGCAGAAGAGGGAAAGCAACACTCCAGCCTCAGACCCTGATCTGAATGGTGCCCAGTAAGGCACAGGGTCACACAAACAAAAATAGTAAGTAAGGGGGGAGAAGAAGTCAGCAAAGCAGCTCATTTGTACACAATCAGGCAAAGATCATGGGAAGAAGACAACCCAAAACCACAGACCTATGTGTGACCATGAATATGTCATTATGTACAGGAATAAGCAATTTTCATATTGTACTCAACTTCCAAAGGCTTATCTCTAACCTTAAACTCCTTCAAGTTTGGTTTTACCACACACGTTTACCTATGAAAATAGGATTTGCATCCTGTAGTGGAAGGTGTCCCTGCCTGTGGCAGGGGGTTGGAATGAGCTGAGCTTTAAGGTCCCTCCCTACCCAAACCACTGCAGGATTCTCTGTTATGGACACACAGTGCAAGTTCCCCTGAGTGCCCCATTTAGAAGGTCTGCATCTCTGGGGACGCTCAGTAAGCTGATTTTGCATCACCTGAACTTCAGGAGCTAAAAATAGCCAGAATACAGAGTACCAAGGCAAGTGAGAAAAGGGAAAAACCAAACCAGAATGGGCTTTAAGCAACTAAAATTACCATGGCCTGAAAATGTGCTGTGCCACGTTCCTTCTGGATTAGATACTGAAACTCTGAGACATGTTGTATGGAAAGCAAAAGCCCCCAGGCTGCTGCAAGGATCCATCTCTCCTGTCCAGCCAGAAACACACCTCCTGCTGGTAGCAGGAGCTGAAAGAGCCCTCGAGAAACCTGTCTCTTAACACTGAAGAGCTGTAAATTTAAACCCTGACCACTACCAGGGGCACATTCCTGACATTCTGAGATGGTTTCAGTCCCCAAGGGGTTGCTGGAGGAACAGACCTTTGGCAGCTCGCTTATTTTGGTCCTTAACATTCCCTGTGGTTCTGTGCAGTTCCACACAAGGGAATATGAATAATAACTTTAAACCCTCTCAAAGATAATCACAAGCAAGCAGAAAATAAAAACTACACAGAGGAGATGAGGTCAGTGAGCCCGGGTTTGAAATGAGCTCCACAACTGGCAGGTGGCTCTGCCCTGGTTACTACTGATGTGCTCCCAGAGAACCTGACAGCATGTTGGGCCAGCATGTGCACAGCCAGCAGCAATCCCTTTGCTCTCCTCCTATTCCAAACACCTTATAACCCTCCAAGTACAATGTGTGATCCAAGAAAACCTCAGGTTCCCTACTAATCAGTGCTTGGAGGGGAAAAAAAATAAATCAATAGCTCTTCCTTTTAAAAACATTGAATAAAAGATGTTTGGCTTCTGCTCAGCTCTTCTGGAGCATTTTTGTAATACATACCTTGTAGTTCAGCTCTTGCCTATAAATAGATTTTCTTTCAATCATCATCAGCTTTTATTCAGCTGAGAGCATCTAACACTCAGAGAGTACTAATTAACAGAGAAAAACGCAGGGGATTATTCTGTCGAGCCTTTCTCTGTAACAGTTACAGAGCAATACATTCAAAGTGAACACAATATTTAGGTTAATTCAGCAAACACCCTGGTCAGCTGGATTTGAAAATGCTGGCTCACTCTCAGCTGCATTTATTGCTGCTTGGGCACAATCCCTTGGCAGAAACAGAAGGAACAGCAGCTCCCCTGGACACGGGGCCAGATCAATAGTTCATATCTGAGCAGCCCTGCACTTCTGGCAGGTCACACCTGGAGCTAAATTTAGTGTTAAGGTCTCTCTTCTCTCATCATTTTGGATTACTAATATAGCTCTGCCCAAAGGAAGGAAACATCTTTTAGCAAATTACCTCCCCCTCACTCTGTGTTTGACAAGGTACTGGGCAAATTTGGAGAATTCTCAAGAGAGGCTCCTCAGAAATTACCCACAACATGCCCCTTTTTAGGGGAATGCAAACTTACCAATCCCTTCTAAAGAGCCAGTGGGGTGGGACTCTGCCCCTTTCAGTTGCAGCACCACTGGGACTGCACCGGCCAGGAGCTCCTTGGGGGCTGTTCTGTCATTTCCATCGCCACCCACATCGGTGCCAAGGAGAGGGGACACCAGGCTCAGTTTGGAAGGTTTCACAGAAGCCCAGAATCTTCCAGACAGATCAAGTCTGACCAACAACCCAGCATTGCCATGCTCACCACTAAACCAGGTCCTCAAGTGCCACATCCACATGCTTTTTGAACTCTTCAGGGATGGTGAGTCCTCCACTGCCCTGGGCAGCCCATTTTTATGCCTGATCATCCTTTCAGTGACCATTTTTTTTTCCTAATATCTACTCTAAACCTGCCCTGGTCAAACTGGAGGCCAAGGAACTGTTGGAGCAAGCCCAGAAGCCACCACAAACTTGGTAAGGGGACTGGAGAGCTCTCCTATGGAGACAGGCTGGGAGAGTTGGGGCTGTTCAGCCTGGAGAGGAGAAGGTTGTGAGGAGACCTCTCAGCACCTCCCAGAATCTGAAGGGACAGTCAGAGAGGGAACCTTCACCAGGAACTGCAGTGACAGGACAAAGGGGAATGGGCTCATATTTGAAGAGGGGAAATTTAGGTTAGATGTATGGAAAGAATTCCCCCCTGGGAGGGTGGGCAGGCCCTGGCACAGGGTGCCCAGAGAAGCTGTGGCTGCCCCATCCCTGGAAGTGTCCCAGGCCAGGTTGGACAGGGCTTGGAGCACCCTGGGCTGGGGGAAGGTGTCCTGTCCATGGCAGGGAGGGGGCACTGGATGAGATTTAAGGTCCTTTCCAACCCAGGCCATTCCAGGATTCTACACTGTAGCAGTCACAGAGGCAAGGCAGAAACAGCTCAGCCCTTCACAGGGTTGAGCCATCAATCAGCAACAGACGGGATGACATTTTTCCATAAAAATCACAGCAAAACTAGATCAGACACAAAGCAATCAATTCCGCATAAACTCTCTTGTTCTGAAAAACAAACAATATCCATGACCTTTACTATGTTTGTGGTTTGTTTTCCTTCTCCCTCTCCCCTTCTGTACACGCTCCTGACACATAATTTATTCCCTACTCTGCCATATTCTCAGAGCTGCTGTCAGAAGAAAAACACTGTTTGTGCTACTGGGCAAGAGATCAACTTGTGGAAATATCAGGCTGAGTTTCCTGCCATGGCCATGGAAGGCTGTGAATTCAGAGCTCCTCTGGGCACGCTTCTCCTGGAAGCTGCCTGACCTCCTCCAAGAGAGGAGGAGCTCTGTGCCCCCCCAGCTGGGCTCTGGATATTGTTCTTCCCATGGGATTTACAGTTGGCAGGAATGGCCATGCACATCTGAGTGTGGGTATCACAGTATTGCCACCTCTGCTGTGCCACGTGTGGGGCTTTCTTTGGGCCACACAATCTTTAGCAGATTAAGTATCCAGCGTTCTTTTGTTAGAGATTGCGAAGAATTGTTTGGGCACTGGATTTTGGCTGAGGTTTGGTCTGGCTTTTAATGGCTGTTACTTAGGAAGGTTGGCTCTCTGGAGGACATGAAGACAGATCAGCCCAAGTAAAAGCCACATTATGCAGTTTGCTCATCACCATTTCACCTTTTCCTCTGAGATGTGTACAGGCATTAGCTCATAATCACACAAATAAAGAGGGTAACACACAGATTTATCCCTGGAGCAAGTAACAGTGTCCAAGTTCCTTCTGGTTTGCTAATTTTCAGATTAGTTTCCTGATTATGTCTCCTCTGTTAGAGACACAACTGCATTTGTAAAGATGTAAAGATTTGGAAAAAATGCACTTGTAATTGATCTGCAGTTTGAAATTCAAGTATTTCTGACTACCACCAAGTCATGGGGTAATTTCCAGAAGCAAGTGGAAAGGTTAAGGCCTGTTTCTAACAAACTACACTTCACTGCCCCAGGATAAGATGGTTGTGGAAAAGTCATGGGAGACTGTTTACAGGAAATGGAAAAGGGAGTGTATTTGAATCCTCGACTCCTATTTATCTCCCTCAATTGATGGTGCTACAAAACTTACTCCAATTTTAAACACGTGCCTTGAAACCTTCACTATAAAAAGCACAGAAAAGAAAAATATGGTTACTCTTTAAAATCCCCAAATCTTTAAAAAGTAAAACCTAGGTCTCAGAAGATGAGTTCCCTGCAGCATCCCCAGCCAAGCAGATGTCTTTCCAGGCAGTGATTTTCTCAACACATTTTTGCAAACTCTGGAATTAAACCCGCTCTGGCCATCAAAGACAACACGATCAATGGAACTGGCCCATTTAAGATTTAAAAGGAAAGTCTGCCAGAGTTGCTGGACTTCTCCCGTACAAGCCAAGTGACTCTAGGTATAAGAAAGAATTCCAAGAAAATCTGTAGCTGCACAGGGCCTCCCTGACCTTCAGCATCTGTACTGCTGCTGGCAAAACACTGACCAAATAAATCACTTTTCAACCAGATCTAGGAGCCTTTACTCCAGCCTGAGGAAACAGGGCATGGCACAAGATGAAGGCACAAAAGGAGAGCAATACAAGCTCATGGTTTTCCTGCCCATCTCCTCCAGAATAGGAAAGCAATTATGGAGATACCCTAACAGGGCACTAAAGGGAAAAGTCAGATACGGCTGGTGGACCAGTGCCCACAATGCTTTATTCTATTTTATTCCTGCTTTTTACACAAAGTTATTTTGAGGAGTCCCACTCATCTCCAGCTCCTTGCTGACTCCTTCAGGGCCAGCTGCTGAACCTGCAGCCATCCAGGTCTGTGCTGAGTGCTGCAGTACTGGGGATGCAGCTCTGGAGTTGGCTGCATGATGGACCATGTGCAAGCAGGTTCTGAACATCTCCAACAGTGAGAACTCCACAACCCCCCTGACCACCTGTCCCTATTCACCCTCACGGCAGAGGAGCTTCTCCAGATGTTCCAACAGAGGCTCCTGCTCCTCTCACTGGGCACCACTGAGTGGAGCCTGGCTCTGGCTTCTTCTCAGCCTCCCTCCAGGCACCTGCTACACCTCAGTAAGATCCCCTTGACCCTTTCCTGCTCCAGGCTGAGCAATTCCAGCTTTCCTTGTAGGAGAGATGCTCCAGTACCTTCACCTTCTCATCTGGCCCTCGCCTTGAGTTTCTGAGGGTGCTGCAAACTGCTGTGCCAGCCAAGTTCACTCTGTCCTTAACTCCCAAGCAGAGCCAGCCCCTTCAGGATACAGAGAATCCTGAATTCGGGTCCCAAAGTCCCAGTGCTCCCAGCAGAGAGACAGAGTGGCATGTGACATGTGGAGGGCAAGGCTGCAGAGCTGTGGGACCAGTGGGGCTGGGTGGGGACCACCAAAACAACAACCACTTGTGCCCTTCCCATTGAGCTGCTCCACTGCTCTTGCTGCAAAGCTGCAATTGGCTTTCACCCTCGGGCTCAGCTCAATCCAGCTCGGCCAGCAGACAGTGTTTCTCTGCTCCCACGGGGGGTAGAACCACCAGCAGCAGGCAGGGCACAAAAATAATCCTCATTTAGCTGTTTCCAGTCTCCCATGTCCCCCTCGGTAGTGTGCCTGAGCATTTCTCAAGCGCTTTATACAGGCACTGGGTGGGGAAAGTAGATTTTAGGGATGTTTCAGCTGCTCTCTGTCAGAAACCAAGGGAGCCTCCATCCACCTCCTATTTAATGATTAAGTTTAGCTGTTCCAGTTGTTCTGACTGCAATGGGGAGGTTACCTGGGTCTACAGATAATCCTGTTATTCCATAATGGTCTTTAACTGAATCCTTTTATTTTCAGAGTAACACAGGCACAAAATTTCTGTCCATGTCTGTGCAAACACTCTCCATGACAAAACAGAAGGGAATCTGTTTAAAGATGCTAATTCTAAGTGAACCAAGACTGCCTTCTCAGCACCTCTGACATTTCTGCCAATAAGCAATGCAAAGAGGAAAACTGATGATTTCCCATCCCATAAGAAACAAGGAATATCCATGAGACATATAAAAGCAGCTACTTTCATCATCATAAGATGCAATTAGCTCACTTCAGTATAAACCCCGAGGCATGGAAGAATAAAGCAAAGTTATAATGATAAAATGAAAACAACCCACAAAGAGACACTAATCCCTTCATATAAAGGATATTTCTGAAAAAAAGAAATACGAGCCAGCTCTTGTTCTTAATGCTACAGAAGCACCTTCCATGCATTTGCAGTCGTAACATGGCTCAGTTATGTAACTCAGGATGTTAAAGTCTACATCAAAGCCAGCAACCATGGAGCTTTCAAGTAAAACTAAATATACTCTGCTTATTAAATTCATCACCCAAGAAAAGCCCCAAAGCTGGACTGGACTGTGTTTTCTTACAATACTGTTGAAGGGTCACCATCAATTAACCACAACTTTATCATCTGGGGGGTCTGCCTGCCATGTTTCTGGATCATTCCACTCAACAGGAAGAAAATCCCTTCCCCATTTGTTGAACGAGGTTGTATCCAGAGACAGCTCATTCTCACCAGGTTCCACTGCAAAGTCTGCCAAAACACACCTCAACATAAAACAAAGCCAAACCAAAACCCAGAGAATTAAACCAACTTGGCAACTTCCACATCCTTCTCACCACCAGGAACGCTGAGAAGGTTCTGGCAGAAGGCAGAAGTCACAGGAAAAGAGGCACCCTGTAAGCAGGGACAACAGGGGACTGACCCCTCAGGCTCAGCAGGGCTGGCTGGGAGGACCTCAGGGCTCCAGAGGCTTCTCCACACTGCCCACAGAAGAGGCTCCTCAGCCAGCAGGAGAGACCAAGGGAAGCTGCTGCCTGCAAAAGTGTTGCTGAATAATGAGGGATAACACAGGGCCAAGGGAGGGGTAACAGTGAGTCAGCTTTGCCTCCTCCTCTTTTTCCCCTCCTGGCTTTCCAGAAAAAACATTTCTCATGAAATTTTGGAGCTGTGTATATCTGCCTGAGGTGAAGGAAAGACTCCAGCCAGTGGTTAAATCACCTCGAGTGCTTCACAAATGTCATGGTCAACACTTCAACATGGGCAAGAAGTTCGACTGGACTCTCGCTGTGCAGAAGAGCCAGTGGGCAACGAGCAACAAGCAGAGACTGAAATACAAGATAGAGAAAAATCTAAACCAGGAGAGAGGAAACAGAATTAAACAGAAGGGACAGAACTGAAGGCAAGCAGGGGTGGTGAAATGCAGGGGACCAAGGGAAAAAACAAAAACAAACAAAAAAAAAAAAACAAGAAAGGATTGGAGATGAGAGAAGTATCAGACAGATTACATTTAGTTCTCATTGACTCACAAAGGGAAGCTATAAATTAAAGAGTTTATCTTAATTTGAATCCATAAAAATCAGTTTAAAGGAAAATTCAGATTTGTTTTATACTATGCAAGCCACAAACTTAATAAAATGTGGTCACAGCTATTAGCAAGGTAAAAAGGGGATTTTTTTCTTCTTGAATATTACACACATACTAGGCCATTGAAACAGTTCTGCTGGGTCAAGAATTCTTCAACTCCTACAATATCCAGCTGACAGAGATTAAAATTTAAACTTCTTGAAGTTGCTCAAAAGTGTATAAATGTGTATCACAGAACACTGAAAGTAAAGACAGCTTCTTACTACCTCTGGCTCCACATTTCTGTAATTTATTTATGTGTAATTTAAAATTTAAAATTAATGTGTAATTTATTACACATATTCATTCAGACATCCATTTGCATGCATTTATATGTAACACCCATATTTCCACATAAGCAATATTTATGACTTGCCTGTAGTTTATAGTTTTTCTATTTTCATTTACAGACTAATAGCCTATATTACTTTGGGTCACTTGGCTTATCAAAATGAGATGAATGCTCAGTGTGGAAAGTTCCATGAGAGAATAAAAGCCAATTTATTTTGTTCTTTATTTTCTGTGAGCAGGTATTTAGTGTTGTTTTAAAACTAGACATGTGCCAGGTTTGTAAGAAGGTGCATATCATCCCTTTCAAGGAGTACCCAGCATGGCCAGAGGATTAAGTCCCAAAGAGTATCAAATGATACTCAAATACATTCTTTCCCCAATGGCAAAGTAAGGACAAAACTACTTCACCAGAGTTACTCTTTTTGATGACATATGCAAGTTCATGCTGAAAAAAGAAGCACCACCAAGCAGGAGAGATGATAGCCTTTCCTTAAAGTGAGCCCCTAAATGGAGAGGCAAACAACCCCGTGTAGCACATGAGTGAAGTCAGGGCTCACCTTGGAAACCCTTTCTTTCAGGCAGGGAGAGCTGCTCACAGCCCAGGGCAGTCCTGGCTCACTGAAGGCTGCATGTGCTGCTGGCAAGTTGCTGAAACTTCGGTTCATGGATAAGAAACAGTGGGGAAAAAACTCAAAATAGGAGAAAAACCCGACAGCACATCAAAAAACTGTAAGATGTGGCTGTAAGGGCTGCAGCATTAACATGGATTTATAAAACCTGCTCTTTGGAGCAGAGGGATGATAAAGCTGCACAACCCACCGTGCCTGGCATGTCCCTGCGCTGCCTTACACAGGGATGAAGGGCTTTGGATGGGGAAAAAGAGCACCTGGACAAAGCCCTTCACAACATGCCTTAACTTCTGGTCAGCCCTGCGCTATTTAGCTGGACAAAATGATTGCTGCAGGTCCCTTCCAACAGAACCACGGTGCTCCATTTGATGCTGAAACTTCAGAGATCCAACCCCTGCCCCTCCAGCCATCTCTCTGATCCTGCAGTTCCTGTCTGATGCCTTCAGGAGAGCACAGAGGCTTCCAAAGTATCCAGCACAGGGACACTCCATGACACCACATTCACACATTTCCTTTGGGATATGCTACCAGCATCATGGTGAACATCCTTAATGTGCATTTTGGCACTGTAAAGCTTCCCAAAGTGCTTTATTAACTCTGCCCCCAAAGGCAGGTGTGTCTGCTCTGGCAATCCATCTAAATGACTTTGTTCCTCATTATCCCAGCCCCAGAACAAAGGCTGAGCAGGGCATTAGCGACACTGAGGCTCACCAGCACTTTCACCTTCTCAAGATCAGGACAGAAAACTAAATTTACTGCTACAGAAAGTAGGTTACAGCCTTGCACAGAGATTAAACAGAGGGAAAAGATTAATGTCCCATTATATAAGTGTCTATCAAGATAGAGTATAAAAGATGGAAAACATCAAAAATAGATAAAACCAGATCTGAGTCTAAACAGAACATGGGACAAAGTTTTCCATGAAGTACCTGCAGCTTTTTCCTGCAAAGAATCAGTAAGTGTAAATACAGATTTCTATTTATAGGCAACCCAAAAAAATGTGTTTCCAGGAAACACCTGGAGTCTCTCACTCTTCAGTTCTGCTCTCCTGGTTGACAGCTGCCACTTCCCCAAGTTTTCCTTTAATCAGAAAGTATTTTGGCTCCAAAGTATTTTACTCAACACGCAGGTTTTTTTTTGCAAAGCTATCAGAAAGCTACAATATTCTAGTCATAGTGAAAATTTAAATCAACAAATTACAATATATATCTCAGAGCAAGGAACGGAGCTGTTCATTTAACAGATAATTCTGGGTTTGTAATTGAAAAAGCTTTTATCGAACTTTTTTGAACCCCATTAAATCTCCCTGCACATTGCTGGTCCTAAAACCCAATGCAGTGTGACAGTGGCTCAATCAGCAGTTAACAACATTAAAGCCCATTATTTTTAGTGCAGCCTTGCTTTTTATCATAGGAAAAAAGACAAAATACAGAAGTTCAGTCTTAAGACAGATTTTTAAATTCCCTCCATGGCTTTCCTGCAGCTACATTTGCTGTTCCAAAGCACGTGGTAGAAGAATGACCTGAAAGCTCTGCCCAGTGTGAGCACCCCCAGTGTGAGGGTCAGCATGTGTCACAGGGAAAGGGGGGTGATGTCAAAGCTGGGAAATAAAGTGGGGGGTGGGCAAGATTCCAGGTGTGAAACTCCAGGGACCTGTCATACCTACCTTCCAATTGCCATCATCATGTGTTATCTCATGTTACTTTGTGTACTGCAGAGCTTAAAGAGCTCGTCACAAATGATGGAGACAAAGAGAAGGAAGGACACAGCTGGTCCCTGAGTTCACCTCCAAGATGACTCGGAGCAGGTGGAGCCTCCACCTTCCGTCTGGGAACACAAAACGGGCAGGTTCATGGCAAAGAGTTGACAGTGTATTTCCCAGGGGACCAAAGGAAGCGCATTTTAGGTTGGGCTAAGAGGGGAAAAAACAACCCACAGCACCACCAGTGGACTCTAATTCTCAGGCCCATCATATAATGAAACAATCAATATTTTAGATTGTATTTACATTAATAAGAAGATATCCCTCTCTGCAGGAAAAATAATTCAATAAGAAGTAAAAAAGCAGATTACCAAAGAAAGTATTTCCTTTTCAGACTATTTGTTAAACTGTCCTTTTTTTACTTCTAAGTGTAGAATTTCTTAATTCTTCCTGATCTTTTGCTTGTACGTCCTTTAACACACAAACCCAAAATACTAATATATAAAATTCTAACTTAAAAGGAGGATTTGTTTTTCCATTTGCAAATGACATAATTCCTATCATTCTTAGTCATCCTAAATATGCCACACAACGTAGCTTCATAGAAAAAAATACACATAATGCATAAAACTTGCAACAAAATAGCTTTTTCTTGGGATTGTTTTTCCCAGTGCACCATTCCAAGAAAGCAATAAAAGACACTCCTGAAGGGCAATACATTAAATCTGCAGAGGGGTCTTTTATTTGTCTTTGAAATTATTCATTACGAACAAATGCTCCCAGAGCAGACCTCATCAATAATTGACAGGATGACAGGAGGAACCTTGCAAGACAGAAACAAACAGCACTGGGAAACCTCTGAACAAAAACAGGGAAGAAAATTATGGAATAAGCACTCAGAAAATACAGCAGAGTGAGTTAAGGTAACCACATCAATACTGGCACTGTGACCATCATGGGGGGAGCAGCAAAGCAGGTGTTTGGGTTAGTAGAGGTCTCCGGGAAACAAATCAAGACAACCTGACACAAAAACGTTACATTTCAAGGACCCTCAACAGACTTGAAATACAGACCAAAGCACATTATTCCCACTGCAGGTGCAAAGCAAAATTCATTTTTCAAAGGTACTTTTCACACCTATTTTCCAGCAGATAACCTAGAAAGGGGCAGTAATGATGTTGCAGAGTTTTCTTGAGAGAACAAACATGTATTTCTGGATGTTCACACAAAAAAACCCCACACAAACCCTGAAGTATTTAACTGTTAATTTGTAGGCCAATAACTCTTCATGCTTCGTTAGTCTTACTACTTATTCCCAGCTGGCTCCCAGAGAGAGGAGAAGAGCAGCTCTTACCAGGGGCTGGCAGCAATTCCAGGAGGCTGCTCAGCAGCTCCCACCCATCACTGCAAAGAGGAAGGGACAAAGCCAAGAAAGGGATTCAGCTCAGCTAGTCAAAATAAATCTGCATCCAGGAGTTGTCTAAACCCCACACTTTAAGGAGCTTTTGACACCAGAGGAAGCACCAGGGTATGAGTGAAGTGGCCCTAAAGACACAGCCTGGGTTCTGTCGTCACTTTTTGTCAGCAAAACTAGTGGAATTTTTCAAGAAATCTTTTAATGTGGGATGATAAAATTGCCACTGTGGAATAGTGTGCAGTGCCAACCTGCATGGCCTCTCTCAGAACTAGGGTCAGTAACTTGCAGAACCGTGTCCTGTACTTCAGAATGACTTTTGTAAGTCCAAGCAATGGCAATTTAACCCTGAAGAGAAATCATAATCCTACTTGAAACCAAGGAGATTAAACATCCTGACATCACTTCAAGTCAAAGAGGGAGCTAACCTCCGCCTGGATTGGCCACCCTCTTCTGGAATTCCATATCCCAGTACTGTGGCACACAACAACCCCAGTGCCTGTGGCACCATTCAGCAGCAGGTGTGACACAGGATCTCCCAGATCACCTCTGTGTCTGCTACATTCACTTCTATCACTTAAATACATATCCACACCTGTATCTCCAAAGCATTCCATCTGAGGAGGTGGTGCAGGAATGCTCAGCTGTAAGCAAAGACATTGGGTTTGCCTGACTCTTGGTAGCTCATTAAGATCTCTTGGAGAGCTCCTACCTTCCCCCAGTGCTCTCCATAACATTAAAGTTGTCTACATATCCAGCAACCAACACTGCTTAATTTTCCTCCTTTAACTGGTTTCTAATGTATTTCAGTACTCTCTCAGCCAACAATAGTTCCAGTGTGTTTCTAAACATAGCAATAACATACTGTGGTAGTTCTTCATTTTCAAACTGCATTGAAACCAACACACTTAAAGCTTTAAAAACTAAATTTACATGGCAACCAGTCAGGCACAAAAGATCAAAACTTGGCCCTGAGACTCCCCTGGCAGGTAACTGAAGCCAAAAATAAACTGCTCAGCTACAAAGAAATGGAATCCAGCCAAGTTAATTTTGTACAAAACCACACCAAGGAAGAGGGCAATGCAGCAGGAGAGAATTGGATTCCCAATCTCTCATCTTTCCTGTGAAAGACACACGACACTGACAGCACAGATGGCACCGGCTCAGTGCTAATCAAAACTAATGAAGTTGAACTCAATACACAACCCTTTCATGAGCAGAATGTATTTTTGTTTGCCCATCCATTTGAAAACTATCACACAGCAAAACAATCATTTAGCCAGCACAAAAAATGCACAATGTAATAAAACAGAGGTAGTATTTTGTGAACACTTGAGAAAGTCTGGAGTAAACGATGAAATACAGAGATATAACTGAACTGGGGGTGACTTTCCTATCCCAATATCAAGACCAATTGGTACCACATAATATTCACTTTTTAAAGGAGGAACTCTTGTTGAGTTTTCTTTTTTTTAAAACAAACTTTACAAGGCAGCACACTTTAAAAAACCCCACCTCATTAGCATTTAAATTCATATATTGCACGTACATGGGAAAAATGATGGTAATGACTTAGATGACATTTCACTTTGCTGGCAGCTACAGCATTAAAATCTTCATGCTTGAGGGTCAGAGAGAAATAAGGAAAACGTGTGGAATAACTAAACAGAGTCACCCCAGAGCTGGCAGGCACCTGGATCTGCAGGACTGCAGGCTTCTGACCGCACGAGTGCCACTGCTTTGGGAGGAAATCGTTCTAGAGATACTGTCTGCTTTGATACAAGCTCATCAAGCCCCAAATCAGCCATATACACAAGTTAAATGCTAAAAACAAACCCCACCTATGTTTCCTCTGATCTGACTTTAAATAAAAAAATAAAACAAACAAACCCCCAAACTTCATGATGAAAACGGCAAAACCACAAAATTATAATTTTAACCCCCCCTCACCGGATTCCTGTTGTGCAAACAAGCAAGAGCGAAGAGCGCAGCACAAGAGACACCGCTAATAGGAAAACACCCCGTTAGCACTTTTATTAATTATTTCCACAAACACATAACGTGCCTCGCAATTAAAACCCCGTGTGCCTCAGTTGCCATGGCAGCACAACTTCCACAGCACAATCGGTCCCTCCAGCTCAGCCAGGGCCACAAAGCTGGCGGCAGGCTGGAGCTGGGAGGCTTTGGGGGTCTGGCACAGGCAGGGCAGCGATCAAGAGGCAAAACCCAGCTTCCACTGGGCACAAAACTATCGCTGCCGGAGAGAGAAATCGATGCTAAGCGAGCCTTCAGTATTCTCGGGGTGGCGTCTGAGGAATGAAAATGCTTTCTTTTCTTTTTTTTATTCTTCCCCATCTGAAATTGCCTGTGCTGTGCCATAATAGCTGCAAACAATGGTGGCAGACTGTCTGGGCAGCGCTCGGGGCGGGCAGCTCGTCCCAAGCCATAAATAGTGCCGCTGCCATCTGGCTGGACCCGCTGCCAGCGGGCACACGGGACAGGGAGCATCAACACCACAACGAGCTGCAGCCCCACAGTCATCACTGCAGGGCAGCAGGATGGGGGGAGCTGCGTGAGGGATGATGAACAGCCCCGAGTGCTGCCCTCACCACTGCCCTCATGTGCCCAGCTCCGTGGGAATCGGCCATTGGCAAAAATAAATGGCCAATGCCAACAGCAGCAGCCAAAAATAATCCAGCTGGAGAGGCACAGCGAAGGCTGCGAGTGAGTCAGCACCGAGGACTGGGAGCGAGGTAAGAGAGCGGGGCTCGCCCCGACCACCGTCCCCACACCAGCTCACAGACACCGGGGCAGACCCTGTGACTGCTGCTTCACAGCAGAACAAGGACAGAAAAGCATCTTTCCCCTTCCAGAGCGCTCCAGACAGCTGGGAATTTCGGGGAGCAAACCCCTCGTGCTGTCGATTTGCCTTCAGTTCCAACACGTGTCATGCAGTGCCCACCCCGTGGCACAGTGTGACCCCTCTGAGCACACACGACCACCGTGGCACAGAAACACCACATTTCCCTGCAGAACAGGCTGAGCCGACTGCAACATTATTGTCTGGCACTGACAAATGACGCTGCTCATTTGGGAAAAAGACATGATATTGGAAGTTTCATTGGACGGGACTTGGAGCAACCTGGGATAGGGGAAGGTGTGGAATGAGACGAGCTCCATGGGCCCTTTCAACTCAAACCATCCCCCTGTTCTGTGATATATGGATTTGATTTAGCCACATGCTCACACTGTCCTCAAAAGCAACCTCCTCATAAAGATTTTCACATCACTACTCAGAAGTTACATAACACCCAGCCACAGATCACTTGCCTTTATAAATCTCTCCATGTAGAGTTCTGATCAACAGCCCGAGAACGCACATGCTGCTGATTTTTTTCAACACTGTTGTTCTGAGCACCTTTGTCCTATCCCAGATGTTTTGTTCCCCAGCATTCTCGATGCCTTGGACACACATCTCTCCCTCCCTGCCTGCTGCTGTGCCCACCCTACAGGGCACAGCCTGGGCACTGATACCTCCCCTGTGTTTAGTGCCTGGGTGGGGCCCGTCAGCTCCTCTCCAGTGCAGAGGGAGCAGCCACATCCACCAGGATGGCTGGAGGCTGAGGGCTGTGACATGAGGAAAAGGCCAGGGCTGCCTGGTCCAACTGCAGAAGGAGAAGGCCAAAGTGCAACCCAATTGTAGTCAAGCAGGAGGGAGACGGTTTTTTATGGTTCTCAAAGTTGTTTAAGCCAAGCACTTTCTTCTGCAGTCAGGGCAATAGTTGTCTGTATTGGTTCACTGGCATTTCCTTTAATACAGGAAATTTTAACTTTCTATAATTTTGGTAAAAAAACTGCTTTGACATAAACCATAACTGCCCAAAGCCTTTGCAGTTAGAAAAAATAACATCATGTAATAACCTTTTGCTTACCCTATCAATGTTAGAGCCTCGAAGAAATGTCTCCAGCGCTGCTCCATCCTACCCTTTAAGTAGTTTGTCCAGTCTGTGCATCTATTTAGGAACTCTGCTGTGAGGATTAGGGCTCTCCAAGACGACTTGGAGAAGGGAAGAAGAAAGGGATAAATGAAGGTCCCACTTGAGAATCACGCTACTAACTCTGGCTGAAAGTCACTTGCTGGGGTGAGCTCTCTAATCCACAGAACCACAGAATCTCAGACTGGTTTGTGCCGAAGGGGACCAGGAAGACGATGCCATTCCAACCCCCTGCCACGGGCAGGGACACCTCCCACCAGCCCAGGTTGCTCCAAGTCCCATCCAGCCTGGCCTGGGACACTCCCAGGGATGGGGCAACCACAGCTTCTCTGGGCAACCAGAGGCATTGGTTCTGAAGGGAGGGCAGATGGGGATCAGTGTTTTTTCCCTGACAGCAGCCAAGATGTTCCAAAGCTTTCCCTGTGCCACTGTGTGCGAGCACACCAAGCCTGCCTCCACACGGAGATGAGTTTGGGAGCAGAGTGAGCAGCAGTCACTTCAGTATCTGCAGAGCAAGTCAGTGGGAGGAGACAGCAAATATTCCCATTTACTTTTTACAAGGTAATCTTTCTGACAAGGTAATCTCTAATGTACTCTAACCCACATGCTGTTAACTTGCACACTCTTGACACTTTAAATATCCACTTTTGCTTCCCGTGGGAATTCGCCCCAGCAGCGGAGCCAGCGGAACAGGAACATTAATTCCCTCTTTCTAAGCAGCTACACAATTGTAGTTTCTCATATGTGACTCTATCAATGATTTTGTTTCGTTTATATGCTCAGACTGCCAAACTGGATAAAACACATCCTTTGTGAAACTTGCAGCTCATCCCTGAAGAGATAAATTCACCTGCCTGAATAAGCAGAAAAAAGCACAGATGAGGTTTCCTCTAAGCACTGAGAGGTAATAATTCAGGGAAAACTCCAGGTATAACCAACATAGCTTAAAAAAACCCCCTCTTAACATACAGAAATAACCAGTGAAATCCATCTGCAGTTTCAAGTTCTGAAGCAGAGTCACTGAGCTGCTGAGGTCTGAAGGGACCTCTGGAGATGAGCCAGTCCAAACCCCTGCTCACAGCAGGTTCTCAGGACCACATCCAGGCAGGGCCTGAGCACCTCCCTGGATGGAGATTCAGCCGCCTCCTCCTGTATTTCCCAACACTCACAGAGTAACATGTTTTTCTGCTCATTAAACAAAATATCCTGTGTTCCAGTCTGAGCCACTGCCTTTGTGCTGCCTGGGGGTCACCCTGTGTCTGCCTCATCTCTGTACCAGCCCTGACACCAGGTATATGCACACAAAGCTGAGACTGAGCTCAGCCCAGCCTTGCCTTCTCCAGCCTAAATGATGCCAGCTCTGAGTCCCTCCCCGGGTAATGTATGCTCCAAGCCCTCCAGCCCCTCCATGCCCTGGGCTGGGCTCAGTTCAACAGGCCCTTGATGTCTATTTGCCACTAATATTTAAAATTATGTACACGAGCGCTAATGAGAGGTCATTTTTCATTAACACATGGCTCACTCTGGACACTGGGTCTGCCACAACAGCAGCACTGCTAGGAATGGGTAACACACACCAAGCTCACAAGCCAACACCTTTTCAAATAGTGAATGTCTTTAATAACATCTCTTTTTGGAGGAGACTAACAAGAGTTTTTCCATTTCTGCAGCAGATGAGAAGTTTCCATCACAGTGAGGATTCCAGGCCAGAAAAAGAGTGTTTTGCTTGTACAATACTAAGCCTGAAGCACTACAGGCGAGCAGCAGAACAAAAGGGTTCTATCCTTACTCTTCATGCTTTAATTACCTTTATCAAATGCCATCTGAGATGAGCTATTTTTAAACCCTTCCACTGATTCTGTAATTATATTAACACAGATTTTATTCTCCCCTACTTACACAGGTCTATCCTAAATAAAATTTAATGCATTTGTGCAGAAAGTACTATAGGATATTTACACACCAATCAATCTGAAAACAGTAACTTCCAGAATCAAGGTTGAAGTTGTCAGATAGACACACAAAAATTACAAAAGGGAACCAGAGGATACACTGAAATCATTTAACAGACAAAACACTTCAGTAGCAGAGATGAGTGGTTATTAAAAGATCTGCCATTATGCACTGGAAATACAATTTGTGATAATGTAAATACAAATTGACATTGTGTCATTTATTATTACTTATGTGGTATCATTTTTTATGCATCCCTTGGGAAAATGAACAACCAAAATGCCCTTTTTTAATTTATCATCACTTCCTGTTTTTGGCATTGCACAGTTGTTATCTGCCACTAAAATGGTAATAATTGCTAAAAATAAATGGGAGGTGATCAAATACTTCTTAGATCATAATGACTAATACTAAAAACTTGCAGTTTGACTTGCAATCAAATTCTTAAGCAGGTTCTTTACCTTAGATAAATCTAAATTCTGAGGCCTTTCTAGAGGCTCTGGATAAAAGATGTCCAGCATTGCAACCATCCTCAGCACTGACCAGCTGAAAGACACGAGGAAGAAAAAAGCCACAAACCCACCCAAAAGTCCTCTGTGGAGCAGCTGAGGGAGCTGGGGGGGCTCAGCTTGGAGAAAAGGAGGCTCAGGGGGGACCTGCTGGCTCTGCAAGTCCCTGCCAGGACAGGGGAGCCAGGAGGGATCAGGCTCTGCTCCAGGGGACAGAAGCAGAGGGAGTGGGCTCAGGCTGGGACAGGGCAGGGGGACAGCAGGAGGAAATTCCTCCTGGAAAGGGTGGTCATGCCTTGGAAGGGGCTGCCATGGCGGGTTTGGAGTGCCCAGCCCTGGAGGTGCCCAAGGCAGGACTGGCCGTGGCACTCAGAGCTCTGGGCTGGGGCACAGGGTGGGCTCAGGGGGATGGGAGGGCTTTGCCAACCTAAATGATTCTGTGATTCTGCTCTACAGACAGGCAAACTGTGCCCCTGGATACTGAGAACAGGCAGGCGAGCAGCCCACTGGGGAGAAGGGCCATGTGAGGAGACACAGCCCAACGAGAACCAGCAGTGATGAGCCAAACACAACGAACCCAAACTCGGCACACAGGGCAGGAAAGGGTGAGCTGTCACAGGTGACACACACAAGCAGCACTGGGAACTGGAACTAGTGGCAAAAGCTCTTGGCAAAGTTTCCTTTTCCAGGAGAGGTCCTGATAGGGATTCAGAGGCACATTTGCACGGGCTTATCCCGGCCAAACAAGCCCCACATGTTTTTATTCCCTGATGGAGGAGAATACCAAGTGAGGTAGAGCATGCCCATCTCACATCTGCTGTTTGCCTCCAAGCTGGGACCTTGAGACATGAGAAACATCAATTTAAATCCTTCTTAAACCAAGGACAAACTTTAATCCAATTCTCCCGTGTCCTCCCCGGTGAGTGCTCAAAGGCAGCTCTCTCTAAGCTTCTCAAACATTCAAAGCAAGCAGACTGCCATCACAGGGGGGGGTCAAAGGATGGACAAAGGAGCGAGGAAAAAACTAATCTACTACCATGAAAAACTATTTGTTAATAAATCCAAATCTCGGTAGAGAGTCTATTAACAGAAGTCTAAAAGGTGAAGAGGAGAAAGAAGGAGCCAAGATCCCAAAACATAAAAAATTCATGCTGTTTGATTTGAAAGGGTTCTCTGTTTTACACATTTTGAGCTGGCTCAGTAAGTGCTTTTTAGGAATGTTCTTAGCATTGTGTAACTTGCACATATGTGCTAACTCGAGATATAATGCAACCCTCCATTGTTCTGGAGAGCTAAAGGAATGCCAAGTATAGCTCAAATCCTGACAATATTTTTTAAAAATACATAATTCGTTCATTCTGTGTTCTTCTGCTTTGATAATTGTTTCTTTTCATCTCTCCCTGACTCACACACTGAGGAGACCAAAGGAGAATGAACAAATAGAGGTGGGAGGAGAGTTGAGAAGTGGCATGGACTTGAAAAGCTTTGAATGCTTTCAATCAGCTGGAAAATCACAAGTACCAACCTTTTCACTTCTGTAATTAAGGACTCGTGACACGCAGTCCTGCACAGCTTTTAGGAGTTCACTACCAGGTACAGTTGCATTTTAAAGGCTTTTCCCCAGTTTTAGGCTGCTTTGAGTTTCTAATACAATATTTAGACAACTGGAAAACAACTTTCAGTTGTGAAGGGCACAAAACAAACTGGTGGGGAGGCACTAGAGGAACCAGAGCACGTTGATCCCATGGGAGAAAGGAATGACAGTGACACCACGCTGGGACTTTGAGCACATCCCCCTTGGAACACTTCCAGGGGACAGGGCAGTTGGAATTTCTGGGGTTATGTTCTGAAAATTAAATCTTTTTTATAAAAGCCTGCAATCTGACTGCATGCAGGCTTTTCAAACACTGTTAGACTGGATATGAAATACTTGCCAAGAGCAGAGAGGATCTTACGAATGTGGGAAGAGAAGAGGGATGATGGTGCGTCCACCACGGTCAGACTTTAATTGATAATCACTGACAAACCTGTGCCCAAATTTCAAGTTCTCACTTCAAATGCCTTCATCCTCTCAATTTTCTACCTAATTTTGGCAGCTATTGTCAGCTGGTACTTTAGAAGTACAATACATACTCCTGAAAAAGGAGACTGCATGTCACCACTCGCTGTGCCACATCCATGCAAACCCACACCCCCAAAGAATTCTATTAGATAATTGGTCACATTTGAAGAATAAGAACCTGATTTTGTAAGAACTAAAAATTGCTCAGCACTCCCTACAATTAAAAGACAATGGTATGTACAATATGCTGTATTTCAACCCTAAATTTAGATAAATCAGTATCTCCAAATGCAACGCAGAAAGTCTTAAAGAAATTATATGCATCAAACACACAAGTAACATTTTATATTTAAGATTTAAAAGTGAAATACAGAGAAAGAAAAAGAAATGCATTTTAAATCAAGTTGATGTGCATGAAAATAACATTGTGGAGACAAAACACGAGGCTGCAAAATGAGGAGCTTGCGGGCTCCCTTTCTTCAAGGAGAAAGAACAGTAATTCTATCAGTGCTCAGGCCCAGGAGATGGGAATCAGGACAAAGGGAATGAATGTGACAGGAATCCATGTCAGACCTGCTAACACCACAACATACATCTCTTTGACATTAACAGAGACCAACAGACACAAATAAAGTGCAGTCAGCAGATAATCTGTTTATATTTCTACTCTGCTTTTTGGTTAAGGATGATTCTGTAAAATGAAAGAGTTTACTACAGACAAAGTTCTGTGACTTTTCAGTAATTAAGTAAGAATTGTTGCAATTAGAGACTGAATTTCTCCTGAAGAACAGCATCCCTCTTGCCATGCACGGTTCTCCATCACTAACTGCTTCATCCTGTTTATTCTATGCAGATGTGTTAAACAGAATCAAATAACTACTCAGTTTTAACTCCCCAAAAACAAATTTCATTGAGACCTTAATAAATGCTCAGACCTTGTGGATTCCAGTTCCTCTGGTTTTTAATAATACAATCGTATCCAGAATTGGTTTGGTGTGTACCTGCTGAAAAACAAAGTTTGTACCAAAAATTCCTCTTAGCAAACACACACCTAAGAGAATCTAAACCCCAAATAAAGGAATGGGAGTAAGGCAAGAGCCTGGGCTGCTAAGGAAATTGCACAAAGTAAATTAATTACATTGATTAGTACCTGTAAAGTCTGGGAACCACAATATATACACCCATCCAGCAGAGTCTAAGTATGCGCTGACTTGTACTGATGTAACTCCGTTTATTCTTCACAAAACATAGAAAAAAGGATTGAACAGAATTAGCTACGTTTGAACAGCAACACTTATGGCCCATACTGGGACTGGGTAGAGCAGTGACCAACAAAACATGAGCCTTGAGTTTAGAAAACTCAAAAACTACCTCAACTTCTTCAGAACCAAAAATACTACTCAACCACATTCACCACTGTTTAAAGGTTTGTTTTCTGCTTACACTTCTGCAAAGATTCAAGACAGCCCTTACTCCAAACAGCAGTCAAGGGAGCAATTTCTGTATCGCTTCCATGTCCTGCAATGCCATTGTTTGTTTCTGCGCAACCCCTGAAAAACATTCCAGCTGAGGGAGTTCACCCCCCAGACCCTCCTGCTCACTCTGGGAAGGCTATTCCTTGTCCATGGGGCAGCCCCCCTGGCATCTCCTCCCTCTGCCTGGGAATCCTCGAGGTCAGCAATAAGACAATTCCAACCTCTTGACAATGGGGTTTCTGCCTCAGCTGTGAGCAGCCCAACCCAAACTCAGCTCTGACTCCAACACCTCGTTTTGCTGGCCACATTCTCCACACAGTCAGGCTCAGCAGTGCTCTAAATCAGCATTACTTTTAGTTTTTAACACAAAACACAATTACTTTGCTAAGACAAAATACTGGGTTTTCCATGCATCCATCAGAAAACCCTTTCCCAGCTTCCTGGCACAATGGGGAATCAGAAGTAGAAAGAGATCCATACATCACAGAACAAGATCAGCAGGCAGCTGAACATAGTGAGAAAAAAGAGTTTTTAACATAAACGGAAAATATAACTACTAGGATTTGTGCAACAGATGTAGCACTTGATTTAAATTGTGTACTACATACGTATATATATAATGGGTTAGATACTAAAGGAATCCGAACAGCACAAAAATTAAAAAGCAAATTGTATTAACATTTGACTTGCAAGGGGAAAATGACTGACTATAATTAAGACAAATGACTACACTGCATACCCATTTAGCATACAGAACATTATACATTGCCACTGGATTTGGAACATTTTCTGCTCCAACCTTTGTTCAAGCAGACAGGTGTCATTTCCATTTAGCCGTGGCTGTATCTCTTGGCAGTGAGCGTGTGCATTAAGCATGCCCAGTGTTCAAGGGAATGCAGGTTATCTTTCTGAGACAGCAGCACTCAGGAACTCTCCACCTGTGCCCACCCTGCTGGGGGGATGGAGGCAGAGGGTGCTGCTGCCACGATGGGCACCAGCAGCACAGACCAGAGACATGGCACAGTCTGCTGACACTTACAGTGTAAACTGTAACCCAGTTCCTGGGGAAAACTGGATTTCCTGTAAAGAATTACCAATGTAAAGTCAGAAAAGTAAGGAAGGTAAATTAAAGTCAATGAATTTAATGTTCCTGCCCCTTCTTAAGAGAATTAGCTCTCTACTGAAGGGAACCTCCTGGGTTTGGCCAGGCACAGGGGCCTCTGTTTGCCTTGGGCTTCTCTGACAGCATCCCAAGTGACCTACTCTGCAACATTTCCCTTCTGCTTTCTTGGCCAGACAACATAACCACCTCGGATAAAGGACAGCCACGTGCAGCCATCCTCCTCCTCCCCAGCACAGCCTGGAGGCTCCATCAGCTGCCTCTGTGGGAACATGGACAAGGACACCACAAGTGACCCACCAGCCCATCTCTCGGCCCCGCTCAGACCGACGGTCCACCGGGCACTTCTCCTCAGCAGAACAGCAAGGACGGGGGCTGCCAACACGGGGAACCACCAGCCTGCTCAGGCTGGGCTTTCTCTTCTGCTTTCAGTCCTGTGTTGTTTAAAACTCTAAGTAAATGCTCTAATTTAAATGTCTGTAGCCTGCAAACCGTGACATCCACAGCTAAGACGGCAGCGTCCAGAGGGTGAGGACTGCCCTGCAGAGCACGTCAGACCAAAGCAGTCTGCTGTGCACTCCACTGTCTTTGTTATCCCTTCTCCATATTCCCTCAAGTATTGTGCTGTTGAATGGGTTGAGCAGGCTTTGCAAAACTTTCCCTACCTCCTGAAAACATGTTCTGTTTCAGTACCTTTAACAGCAGTGATTCAGTGTCAGCACAGGCACCACTCACACCGCATCGTTTTGTCATTAGGAGTGTTCACGGCTATTGTTTCTGCCTCAAATCTGTTTGTAAAAAGCTTCACCACCACTCGGCGACCTCGTCTTTATCCTGGCAGTTCTCTGGTATTTGTTGCAACAAATCCCAAGGCTGCTTTCCGTGCCCAATTACACAACGTTATCCTCTAACTGCACACGACAGCTTTTCATTAAACTTGCTCTCACCAATACATCACTATTAGCGAGGCACTAAAATGTATTTTTAGCCTCATTTCTTATGGAAATGAATCTTTCCCACCTACTCCTCCGGGTTCCTGCTTTCCCTCAGTTTGTATCTCCATTCGACGTCCATGGCCAGGGTGGCAGGACAGGATTTCCTCTGGCACTTGGCACTTTTAATTGCTGCCCACTTTCAAATTACTCACACAGCAACACGTGCCACAGTCTCTTTCACAGAGAGGACCACGATTACTCTCCCATCCATACATTTTATTTTTTACTTTTGCAGTCAGCTGTGTTTTAACCATTATTAAAATAAATTCATTCTGCTTATTTTTCTTGCCAACTTTAAGGATTTGGTTGTTCTTTTGGGGAGGGGTGGAGGACTGAGACCTTTGCTTCTCCACAAAAGATAGACAGTAAAAGGGATGTGATAATGAACAGTAATGGGCATCGCCTGCAGCACGAGTAGCCTGGGAAACGTCCCTCCAGCGCTCACAGCTCCCAGTTCACGGCAATAACAGCTTTCCTCAGCTCCCTCTCTTGAATTAAAGCATCATGACTTACACTACAAACGGTGCTTCAAAGCAGTCCGTTTCTTTATAGTTAATAATTCATCCCCACCCCATTCTCCATGAATACACTCCCAGTACAATGGCTTGCTCGTATAACCCTCCTATATGCAATGCTACAGCAATCCCATAAACCAATGACTTCAGGCTCCACAGTCACATCCATACAAGCATTAGAATCATCCTGCTGTTTCATTCAGGCTTTAGAAAGCCAAATGTAGTGGAGAATCAGTATTTCCTGCACTAACAACCTGGAGTCTTCCTAGAATTTCACTGCCCTGCCCAAATAGCTTAGGAACTACTCACACCTTCTTATCCACCTCCAGATGCCATAAGCTTGAGTGACCGACTGTACCTGGAAGCACAGGGAGTGTGGCAAGGCTGGTATTAAGAACTTGTTAATATATTGCTTGTGTAGTGGTCAGAAACAGTGCAGATGGAGTCGAGGAACCTGTGCCAAAGAATGCAGCATCTGGCACACTTTAAGACACTGGCTGTAACAAAAGGAATGGCTAAACACTTTCCTGCTGTCCACGAGAATTACAGGCCCATTCTGAGGCATGCTGGCTCTCTACAATACTAAAATCATTTGTTCCAATTATTTTTACAAGGACAAACTTGACTCTAATATCAGTGTAAGATTTTTCTTACTGTTTTTCCATTGTGAGGTGTGTTTGGGGTTGATCTCTAGAAAATGCAAGCCCATCAGAAGCAGAGGTTCAACCTGAACCTCCCCTGGTGCAGCCTGAGGCTGTGTCCTCTCACCCCGCTCCATGTGGACTGGGACAACAGTAACACCAACTCCAGCACATCCTTTCTTCACCAACTACCTCCTTCAAATCAACCACATAACTCAGGGCTCCCAGAAAGGCTCAGAACTGTGTGGCTGGTGGGGGTCCTGTGAAGAAGTGCAGCTCTAAAACTGCATTTTTGGAAGTGCACTGTTCATCTCCAAAAACCCCACTGCTGGCCCAGGGCAGACACTGGCTCATCCCCCAGACGAGGGATGCTGCTGCTCACTCGGGTGCACTTCTGCCTCACACCAGCACCTCCCAGGGGCCAGGCAAATACGGGGCTCCCAAACAACTGCTGCAGCTGATACCTTTCTCACCCTGTTTTCCAGCGATGATTGCTCAAACCAAGACAGCACACTGCCAACTTCTAAGAATATTCTTATTTCTAACATAATTGTTTTGTTACAAACACCGTGGAATTGGAAAAAAGCACAGTGGAAGGATGGATGTTGTTTGCTTCTTGACAGTAACAAGAAGTTAAAACAGATTCTCTACTGGATGATGCAAAGAGAGAGGGGGGAAAAATGTTGTCTGTTCCAACAGAGCAGAAATGTGATTTATTCTTATCCACCTGCTATCTCCTATTTCAGCTCTTATCTGTTAGATGAAGAGCAGTGTAAGTCACCCACACTGTCACTCATCCTGGACACGGGACAAAGTGGGACTGCTGAGCTGGAGAGCACAGTCCACTCCAAAAATTAATGTAGGATAGAGAACTTACACCTGATATATGAAAAAAATACTACCTGAAGTTTAAGTAAGATAAACAGAACACAGAGACTGAGAAGGCATCAGAACAGATGAAATTTGGATCATCAGATATTTTCCTCAGGAAAAAAATAATCATGTGTAACCAAGAGAAAAAGTGGCTGGTTAAAAACATTTTCAAAAAACGGCATTTTTAAAAAAAGTTCTTTTTTTCTAAAGTAATTTTTAGCAATTGAAATGCAGTCATTTCTAAAAATTTAGTAATGAAAAATGTAATAAGCTTTTCTAAGTAATCTTCATGGGTCTAAGCAAATGATTTCCATAGCAAAAAGAAAAAAAAGAAAATTCCAGAAATCAAACCCAGTAAAGGTGAACATTAACTGCCTGAGGTGCTTCAACTTTCATGCTCTGTCCTACTGAGAGAAATAAATTACCTAATCAGAAGTGTCAAAACCCCACCTTTGCAGAAGCCAATACTTGAAAACAACTCCAGAAGAAACCCCTTCACTAACAAGGCTTTCCTACCAGTGTTGAGAGGGAGTTTCCAATCATGCTGGTTATCATTTGCTGGGAGAAGTAAACAGGGCCTAACTTTAATGTTAGAGTTACATTTTTTGTGTTTAAAATTACTATAAATGAGTATTTTTATTAGGGTCCAGAGCCAAGGTTTTGCTGGCAATTCTTTGAACAAGGCCTAAGAGGCTGGAATAGTTACCAAGCCAGGACACAAACCCACTGAATTCCCATTTTAAATCTAACTGTGAATCCATGGAGCTCCAAGAAGAATGAAATCTAAATATAACACAATGTATGCTAATATTGCCCTCATTTTGAAAGAAAACTATTAATAAGAAAGCAGGTCAACTCCAACAGTGCCAGAGATGCTGCTGCAAAGAACCAGAAAGAGCCCAGAAGATTGAAGTGACACCGATCATTTTGGCCAGTTCTAAGAGCACAAGCCACATTGGACTTGATTTCTAAGGATGAGGTTATTTTGTTGTGGCCAATAAAGGCAGCAGAAAAATAAACTGAAGTGTGACCAACAACCTTGTGTTATGCAGGAAGTTCTCCCCTGGTGAAAAAAGGCTCCCTGCAGCAGCAGTCAGCAAAATATCTCACAAAAGTCCTGTACAGCAGCAAACAGTTCAAGAACAATTGGGGTTTTAAGATTACAGTCTCACATAAAAATAGAAGCACATTTTGCACAAAAAGCCCCACATATTCCCTATAGCATTTGAGATTCCAACTCTAATCTTGACTGTTCAATTAGTCCATCAGACAAACTGGACAGTAAGAGAGGACAGTGACAAAGCAAGATTGAATCAAGCGTCAATCTCAGTCTTCAGTGTAGTCATGGAACGTTTGAATGCCTGTTATGTTCATATGGTCATATTTCACTTCATGGAAAAATGGCCAATATGTTGTTAAACTGAAAAAAACTCAAAGCAATGCAATTAGGGGGAAAGGGAGGGCTCAACAAAAAACTCTAATTCAGCCAAAGTCTTTAGAGTTGAGATACAAAAGTTTCAAGAAAATATAACTTAAGGACATCATTTGAGCTGTCCCGTGTTTACCACCTCAACCTGTATTTAAAGTTTTCTCACTAACGTGAAATAATCAACACCATATTCCTGGAATTAGCACTTTTACATACATGGAAAAATCACACAGCTTTGCAATCCTGCCTGTCCATTTGCTGCTTTGAAGAACAGCCTGACTATGTGAAGGGCAGCAAAGCAGAGCAAAGCTGAGCATCCTCCCTCTTCTCTCTTTCATGGCCTCTGATTTCTTCAGCAGGGTTTTTTAGCAGAGATGAGAAGGTTTTGGGGACATATGTTAACATATTGTCTGCAGCTGAGCACACACACACAGATGCACTGGTTTCATTAGCAGTGCTCCTGCTGCACGCTGGGCTATGGGAGGGACATCCCAGGAGTCCTGGGTGTACTTGCTGAAAAATCAGGATTTAGGATGTGCCACTTCACTGCTGGGCTGACTGCAGGACACCGAGTGCAGCTTCCTGACAGCTCCCAGGCTCCCCCGAAAGGAACTGGGAATTTTCCTCCAGCAGGAATGAACTAAAATAGGCATAATACTAACAAGCTCTCATATTTCAAAGCTGCAAAAATGCTTTTGGATTAAAATATTGCCAAGTTTTTGGGGATTTGTAGACTGCAAACATTGTCGGAAGACATGTTATAAATGTCAGTGCCCACACACCTTCCTTTTTGTATTTTAAATTAAATAGCATTTCCAATTAGGTAACGGGGGAAAAAACCCCAAACTCACAATCTAAACCAAATATTCACTCGAAATTTCATACTTTTCTGCACAGACACATTGTTTTACAAATTATAAGAAAGAAAAACAAAAATACCCACAGTCTTGCTGGCTTTTTCAAGTTCACTTAAATTCTGCTCTAAGAAAATGAACAAGACAAACTCTGTCATCAAAATAACTTAAACACTGACATTCAAAGCTGCAGTTTCGCCTGACATTTCCCCATCTTTTCCACAACTTGAAATGTTAGTGGGGCAAAGAGGTGTTCCCTGATCTAACTGCAAAATGAAAGGGGTAGGGTGGAACAGCTCTCCCTAAAAACTACCGAGGAGGTGCAGTTTTGGAGATCTGCTGACAGGCAGAGCCGGTTCCAGCTGTGGAAATACACCAGCCCCAGTTCTCCAGAGATCCAGTTTGAATTCTGGTTTTATTTTTCAATACATCACTGCAGAGAACAGGTAACAGGCTGTGATTAGGGGTGGAGCAATGTCAGTGGGACCAGCTCCTCCCCATGGCTCATCAAGGTACTTGTCTTTGTTGTTTGCTTCACAGTTAACTTTGGGGACTGCAGAAATACTTGAGGAAACGCCAATTAGTTGTTGGGAGCCACTAATCGTGTGGCGTCAGCCACACCAGGCCATCAGTGCAAGGAAGTTTTATCAAAGTTGTTCCTCCTTGGAAGTAGCACGGCAGTCCCTGCCCTTTCTTTTCCCCTCTTGCTTTGGTACCCCAAGTTTTCCAGTGGCACAAGGAAGAAAAGGACTTGCTGGAGCTCTGCTGAACCTGCCGCAGCCCTGGGGGGGCTACCTGATTTAGTAGCATCCCATTCTAATTTTAAAAATCCCAGTATTTAGACATGGTTAAGAAGCCCTTCTTGCTGAGACTGCCTATAAAACAGCTTGGCTCTTCACTACTGTAACTACTTTTTTAAAAAGTTGATCCCTAAATACTCGATATCAGAACGAGCAACACAGTCCGCTTCACAACTGCTTTGCTGGTGCTTTTCCAGGAGGTATTTTGCTTCCGTGGTAAGATGGAGACAGCTGATCACAGTGACAAGTTCCCTCACTGCCACCTTCCACACACACACAGACACACGGCCACAGATGCTCATTTTTCACTCACTATTTTATTCAGCTGAAGTCAACTGGGTGTTCTTTTCCTGACAGAGCAAATATGCAAAGAAATCTCCAGAGCTGGCAGAGGAGAAGTACTGAGGATGCAGCACGGGGAGAGAACAGGAAGGTGAAAGCAGTCAGCCCTGGCACCAGCACAGTCTGCAGCAGCAGCAGCTGGGCACAGATGCCTGAGGATGAGGGTAAGAACAGGACAAACACAGCAGGACACAAGGGCAGCACTGCACAGCTGTTCCTCCTGGAATTTCCCTGGATTTTTAACCCATGTCAGCTTTTGCAGGGCAGAGACCCTGTTGTCAATACATCCCACAATTCACTCTACACACAGTTTGCTTACACAGCGCTACCTTCATGTCTACTTTTGTCCCCACTGGAAAGGAAACACTGAGTTATTATACCCAGTTCTTCCCCAGGAAGACTTCCTCACAGTCCCCTGCACCTTAATCCTTCCTTTTCTAGGCTGGAAAATCCTGGTGACCAGGAGCTCCTTTGCCATTCCTCAGAACTCCTTCCAGCTGTGCTTCCATGGACTACTTACACCTGGGATCCAAGGTCGAGGCACACCATGGTGATGGTAGAGATGATTTCTAACAATTTTCTTAATTATTTCTTAAATCACCAATATCTCAACACTCAGCCATGGCTCATTAAACTACCATCTCCATAAGGTGACTCACAGGAACCCAAAATCCCCTGACAGGAAACAATTACTTTTGTTACTGTATGAAAACTGCTTTTCTTCAGAATCAATATTTATATTTAATCTCTCCAATTTCAGCTGCCACTTGAAATCCAGGTCTTCCCCAAAATAAATTATCAAAAGCTATCCCTCACATACATGACATTTCAAATCTTTTTATACCAATATAAAGAATTTCCATCTTTCTATATTTTTAAACAAAATCAGTACCATTATTACAAGACCACTTTGTTATGACTTTTATTGTCAAGTGACCGGCATTACTAATGCAATGAAATTCATAAAATGACCACAGAAGCACAACTGTATCAACAACCAACCATCACAGACATAACTTTTCCCCCAGAAAGGGATGACATGGACAAAACCCCCAGTGGCACCTTAGCAAGAGCCCTGCTATTCTGCCATCAGAACCAGAGGAAATGCGACAAAGTGTCCCCATAAATCCCACCCAAAGTCCCAATCACCACAAAAACAGAGTTCCTTTAGTTAGCAACACATATAAATAAACCCAGTGGCAAATAATATTTCAGTCCCACAGAAGAGGCTGGAGAACTTGTCACTGAGGTGCCAAAACACCTGAAATCTGGTAAACAAGGTACAACAACACTTCTTTTGGATGCAATGAAATGCAGCCTGAATAGATTTCAGGCTGGATGCAGTTCCCTTCAAGGACATGCTCTTTCCAGTGCTCTCATAAAGATTTTTACCTTTGGGAGCCAAGTGAAGAACACAACTACACAACAGCAACCTTGGGCTGCAAATCCAAATTTAACACTGGACTCCAAAAAAACCAAAAGCCACAGACCAAGCAAAGCACGGCCAACAAAGAAAATAAGTAATTGGTTGTCAGTTCCCAAGACAAGAGATCAGAGAACACACTGTCTCCAAAAGACCTGAGTCGAAAAACCAAACCCCTTAAATTTAATTATGATAATAAATGTAAGCAGAAGTACCTGCTAATTTTTGGCTTTTCTGCGTGGCATCTTCCTAAGCCCAGGTGAGACGTTGCCAGGGCAATCCCCCCTCTCCCAGGGAGAGCGTTTCTAGCCCTGCTGCCCTCCTGGCCCGGCCACCTTTAGCACACACTTTAGCGCTTCTCCACCCCGAGCCACAAAGTGCTCCTCACAGCCCTCGACACGCACAAAAAGCTGCCACCAAACCTCACCATTATAAGGCTGTTTACAAACAGTTGCATTAAAGCTCCCGATAAAACCTGCAGAGTCCCAAACCTACCTGGTTACAATGCCATGCTTCTGAAGATCCCCTTGGCCTGCTGAGGGCACAGATGAAAACCAGACTAATCTCCTCTTGACCCACTAACAGTTCCTTACTGGTGGCACACAGATCCCTCTTTTCTCAATTACAAGGAATTTCCTTGCCATTAAAAGCCCTAATAAACGCAGCTCTGCTGAGGCAGTTAAAGGCATTATTGCCCTCAGCTGTGTCTCACCCCTTGGGCAGAGGATTATCTCCAGAGTTTAGACAGAGGACAGGCATAGCCTTCATCCTGCTACCCAAAAATGGGGCTGTGTTGAGCTGCCAGTGACCCCAACCAAGGTAAGAGGAGGTTCTGCCAGTGCCTTTCCTAGGGCACAATAAATTTTCCTGATCACAGATTTGTCTGTTTACAATTTTAAATTTAGATGACACACAAGAACTTTTCAATAATACCTGCAGAAGCATAAACAGCACTGGAGAGATCATACAAGGACTGGAAACCCTCACCTGTACAGGTATATGAAGACTTTCCTGCCCAAAGTGTATGAAATTCAAAGGACATGTTTCAGAAGTAATATACTTGGTTGTCTCCCTGGGACCCTCTGTTAAACTTGCCCAAACCACTACCCTATCCATCATTTAGATATCTCAAAGTCATGGGATCAGAGAACGTGCTGAGTTGGAAGGAAGAAGTGGACTTCCTCTGTGATGAGACTAATTTGTGCTTTTTCAAATAACTTATAGAAAAAGGGAAAAAAATAAAAAGACATCTATGTTCACTTAAAAAAGAAAGAGCAATTCTGTCAATATGCAGAAGTGCCCTCATGACCGACACTGACATCCCCTTCTCAAACCCTCGGTGCCTGCCCCTTTTTCTAACACTGTGTTATAGTTTTTCACCAGCCGTAGACTTCACACTGTGGGCTTCGAGGAGGGATAAGCATCACTCAGAAAAGCAAAACTCTTTTCCCTGGTAATCACTGCACTTACAGAAGCGTCACTGCTGCTCCCAATCACCTCTTCTTTGTGCAGACTGAGTCCCACAGTGGTTAAAAGGAAAGCCCGTCAGAGGGGTAAGTCTGGCAGCACTCAGCATGAGGCTGGGAAAAACCCCCCAGATTTGCCTGCCTGAAATCACCCTCTGACCCGCCCGGCAGTGCAGCTGAAAGCCCTAAGGAGTCCTTCTAGTCCTCTGCCTTTCACAGTACGTGCACAAAGGAAGAGCCCACTGAAACTCGGGCTGTGCAAGTGAGGGGTTTTCAGCGCTTTCTTGGGGCCGTGCTGGGACACGGAGCCATTAACAGCTGCCTCTCCAGTCCCATCCCGCTCCTTTAGCACTTCCAGCTCATGGAGCCCAGAGGATTGTCCCAATATTAGATTGGGAAAGGAGTAATTTCATTTCAGAATGACCAGAAAAATCACAGAGGATGCTGAGCCGGAAGGCACAGCCACCCACCATGACCATCTGGTCCAACCCTCAGCCCTGCCCAGGCCCATCCCCAGGAGTCACCCCCTGTGCCCCAGAGCATCATCTCAACCCTCCTGGAGCTCTGGCAGGCTGTGCCCACTGCCCTGGGCAGCCTGGTCAGTGCCCACCACCCTCTGGGGGAAGAACCTCTTTCGAAACCCAACCCAAACCTCCCCTGGCACAACTTCAGGCCATCTCTCCTGGTCACCAGAAAAGAGAGCAGTGTCTGTGAGTAGCAAACTCCTCTTAAATACTGTTCTACACCACTTTTACCCCACCAGCTCTAATGGCAAGGACTTCTGTTAACAATGAAAATTACTGCAGAGACCTGTGTATAAATTCAGTACATACTTAAAAAATGTAAACATGTCAGTGTAAAAGAGGGGGAGGAAATCAGGAATTACCTGAACTCCCTTTAGTTTAGCAGAAATCATATAATCTTTGGAAAAGTCAAGTGACAGGATAACACTACCTCGGTGATGCTGCCATTTCTGGAAAGGCCTAAAAATTGTTATCTAGTTTAAAAATTCGTGTTTGGTTTGGCCATTAGAATATACATGAACCAATAAAATCAATCTAATTCAGTTCTTGCATAGAATGATGCACCACTGCAGTAAAAAAAAAAATAAAGTCAGAAGGAATGGGGGAGAGGGATGAAGTCAAAGGCTTCAACTTTTGAGTGATAGTGACAATAAAACTGAAAGATCTGCAAATTAGGTGATCCTGGTGGGTGGCTGGGGAGGTCACTGCCACCTTCAGTGACATTCCTTCCCCGCGGCAACACTGACCTGCTGAACCTCTGGCACTGCTCCCTGGCCAACTCAGCTCCAGGGCCAGCATGTTCCAGGGATGCTGCTGTTAAAGGGACATTCCCAGCCTGGGAATGGGAATGTGGCACGGGCTCACACATACAGATCCTCAGCAGTCCAACAGCAGTGTTAAAAAGTAAAAAAATCAGTATATTTCTGTGTTTAGCTCCAACCGCAGCGTGGGAACACAAAGGATTTCCAAGCCGAGATGAAATCGATAATGACACAGCTCATCATTACATGTCAACTCCAATATTGACCACAAAGTTAAGTTATCCAAAAAAGGACTTTTAAAAGGTCTGAACCTGGACTGTACCTGTGAAAGGCAGCTCAATAAAGCAACTTTTCCCAACTTTTCAGCAGAGGAAACACAAACATAAACCTCACACAACACCTCGTGCTCTACCAAGTCCAGTTACAAGATGGATTCTGAAGCAAAAACAGGGGGAAAAATATGTTCCTTGAAGACAATAAATACACGTGTAACAGACATCAATGTGCTTTTTCATCACTACGATTCCCCTACCTTTTTAAAAATAGTATTTCAGGGAGAAATTCTCTTAGCCATTCCAGAAGATAAGGAAGCACCAGAATTCAGTGAAGGAAAGATTACTTTCCTGGCAGTGCTTTTGCTGCCATAACACAATTTTTAGGACTTTTCCTTAGGCTGAAGACACGAGGCTCTGCAAAAAGTGAGGCAATCGACCTTGACATTGCCTCTGGTGCACTGCAAAGCACAAGTATTCCAGAGAAATGTGAGAGCACAAAATAAACTACTTGCAAAAATGAGTTTCTCATACATCTATATATTTATATATAATTGTTTTGCTTATCTGTGAAGCCTATATCTTCATGTTTTCATTTAAGAGTTTACATGTGTTTTTTTCTCATGGCTACTTTTTATTACTTCTATTATCAACATTTTTTTTTCCTGTCAACTTCTTTAGTCACCTATTTACCAGCTATTTCAGGAATCAAAAAGATGTTCACACGTGTGAAAGTGGGATGTGTACTCCAAATGCCAGCTTTGGAAGTCTCATTCTGTAATCAGATTTTCATACAAGAACACGAGACTTTACGTAATGACAGAATGAAAATCAACAGTGACACACTGGGTGATTGGAATTCCTGTGACTGCTTTTAATGCACTAAAATGCCCAGCCTTATAATTTTGGAAGATAATTTAGCACCAGCTGGAATCCTCAGACAGCATTAGTAAAACAATAACAAACCTCCCTCAAAAATTTTAAATGAGTTTAGAAAACACTTCCAAAAAATGGAACATGCTTACTGAATTTAAAGATTCATGTGACTGAGCACCAGGTCAAATCCTGTCACCTGGGAAACAGCAAGAAGAAAAGCAATATTTAACTCTGCTGAGGATGGCTAATTTGACAGATGCCAGGACATTTACAGAGAATAGGTTGAAATGTGACCTTACAGCAGCTGAAATTCAGGGTCCAGGTAAGTGAATTAGTGTTCTTGCAGCAACAGTATTAGAAAAAAGGGGGTGAAGAACCTTGGAACCTACAAGCTGTTTGCAGAGCACTGGATTTCTAGTACATTCTCTTCCTCCAAGAATAGCCCGAGTAAAAAGGGAGTCTCCAGTTCCACCTGACAACTGCACACGCTGAAGAGGATGGTGGAGAGGAATGTACTGCTGAGGTTGCCCTCCAGGGTGAGCAAACCTTGTGCTGCAGCCCCCCAGGCTGAACCCTCTCTCTGAGCTCTCCTTCCCAGGCAATAAAGCCTCAGGTTGCTGCGCTGCTGAGGTCACACAGATGGCACACACAAAGGAGTCCCCTCGGGTGTCCCTGCGTGGCTGTGGGTGCAGCCCCACGCCCACCACACACCTGCTGCCTCCAGCAAGAGGGAATTCAAATATAGACACTTTCTGCAGCTTCTCCTGAACTTTAGAAGGTCCCACAAAAACTCATCACCAGAAATGCTGCTGAAAAGCAGAAGCATGAAGTGGCCAGCTCTGGAGCACAGGTATAAAATGACTTAAGTGGTATGAAACCAGCCCTGGGAGTGGAGAGAAAGGAGGTGTTTCATTGCTCCTGGCCTAAGTCTTGCACGCCGAGGGCCTGCTAGGCTGGAAACAATGACAAAACACTGACAAAACCAAGGGAACCCAAGCTGTGTTTGTAAGAAGAGCTGGGGTTACACAACCTCAGAGAGCAGCACTCAGCCAGAGAGCCTCCAGAAACAAACAGCACCTGGCCAAGAGAAGGCAGCAGACACGTTCCCATAGACACGGAGCACTACAAGATCCACGCAAAGGAGATGACTCCCTAATATCCACGAGAGCTGGTTGTCAGCAACAGCTCAGCTCAGCTTGAGGAATGTCTGAAGTCACATCTGAACCTGCCCTGCAGACTGGGCAATGCCAGAAACCAGAAGCTGAACGTTCTGGACAGCCCATCGAGCAGCTCTGAGGGCTGCACCTGAAATCCTTCACCCGAGTCCTAACCCAAAAGCATTTTCACAGAGAGCAATACCAGGGAACTAACGCCAAGGCTGGGTTTGATAGACATAATACTACTTTATTCCATTGTTTCAACTTTCTTACAGGTTTAAAAAAAAATGTACAGGGGTTCAGAACCACCTCAGCAGAACAAAGAGTACAGAATTAAGGGAGCTCTAGAGTCAAACCACAAGTGTGCACGCGTGGTCAGCTTCCATCACAAAAAGTAATAGGCACAATCTTTACATATGCATTTTGGTGAAAGAAGGAATAATAGTGCAGTGTTAAAAGGCACCAATAAATCAATAATTGGGCCCTTTTTAAAAGCCAATAACCACCTAAGAAAATGACATTTGGCTCAAACTTATAATTTAAATACTGTATTGACTGGCATGCATCTGAACCCCTGACAATTTATTACACAAACCTAATGTGCACCCTTGCAAGATCAAAAAAGATTTCATCAGTGGATCTGAAAGTCAGTTCAGTACAAAAGGAAATACCAAAGCTCCTGGCCTGTAATTAACACAACTATCTTGTTCACCTCCTCCGAGAACACTTGTCTAACAAACAGCTATTCAACAACAGCACAGAAGCGTTTCTCTTAAAGCAAGTGTAATTGTTTTAATCCTGTAGCATTGACCTATTCCATGTGCTATGAAAACATTAGGCATGGACCATAGTTTATGTTTTCTTTAAAAAAAAAATAAAAATACAGTATGTGCAAGCAAGGTTCACACAAGAGATTGACAGCTACGACAGTAAGCAAATTAGACTTCCCAAAGAGAAGGGCTGGTTAGTTTGAGTTTTCTAAGCAGTGCTGCACACTGCTGTGTGCCATTATCAACTCTGCATCAGGAGCATCTGTGGAGCCAGGAAGGAGAAGCTTTACTACACCCTGAAGGCCACCACACCGACGCTGAGTGCTGAGTTAAGCAGCTCATTGTACACGGGCAGTCGCTCAGCCAGCCACGAAGGGCTGTTGCTTTCGGCAGGAGGAATGCTCTGAAGCTCAATTTACCTCGTGGGTGTCCTCAAACTAACCCACCCAGGTGGGATGGACCCTCGGGATGCACAGCGTGGAAGAAGGGGGGGAATGAGGGGGAGAGCTCCTGGGGAAGCTGTACCCAAACGTGCCGGGTTGTCCCAAAGCGCCATGCCCAGGGCAGGGGTTATGCATGGAGGGCTGTTTGTACAACTGAAAATCCTACAAGATGGGAGCAGAGACAGAGCCGATTATTAACCTGCAGTATCTACTACAGTCCTCAGGTATGTAACTTATGGACAGCTGCTTACTGTGGTGCTGATTGCTTCCTCTTAAGTATATTGAGATTCAGAAGGCTACAGTATATTCTGACACAAAGATAGTAGGACAGCTTGTCTACAAGGGGGAAAATATAAGGTAGTGACTAAGTTACTTATTTTATGAGGAAACCTCCTCTGATAGTTACTGGTAGTTCATGCCCTTTGGAAGATTTTTAGTGCTGACTTTCTTCATCGTCTCTGTGGAACTGCTCTCCTCCCAGATTTCACCAGAGTTCAGTGACCCTCTTACAGCAGCCTTTTCCTTTTCCACAATCCCTTTTTAAAACTCACTCTAACACCACGGCAAGCTGCTCAAGTAAACATTCCTCTCTGGCAAGTTTCCAGACACAGCAAATACTATCAAAAACTCCACGTTTGGTTCCATGCACCAGTTGCCTTTAAATGGAGCAGGAATTAGCCCGTTTCCTCGGCTTAGGGTCCCGCACATCCCTGTCTTTTAAACACGTACAAGACGAGCATATTGTCTCCGACAGTCTCCGCAGTCCCAGCCTGAACACGCTGTTGGAGAGGCTATAGATCACACAGTTGCAGAAACTATTGCTTATAGCAAGCCACGTTGTTAGGAAGGAGAGCGCTGGGTTTTCCAACACCCGAGAGCTCTCCAGCAGAAAGTATATGATATAGGGGAGCCACAGCACGTAGAACACACTGGTTATCCGAAACAAAACCATGGCATAGCGGCGATCGGGGCTGTGCCCCGTCTCCCCAGCAGCATCCACTTCGTGGCTCGGAAAGCGAGCTCTCCGATCGTTTATCTCTTTGGTGTGCTGCCGGCAAATCTTAAAGATGTGGAAATAGGTGAAACAAATGACAAAGGCAGCGGGAGCGTAGAGGAAGCACACGATAAAGCCAGTGAAATAGGCGTTAGTTAGCCAGGAGGTAGCACACCATTCAAAAATATCTCCATGGTAACCAGGTTTTCCCCAACCAAAAAAGGAAGGCAAGAAGATCAGGCAAGAGTAAATCCAGATCAAACTGATGCAGATTCTCAAGCGACAAGGGGTGACCAGTTGGTTATAGGAGAGAGGCTTTGTTATAGCGAGATAGCGATCCACACTGATGCAAGCAAGACATGCCATAGATACGCTTTTGAGCACAGAGATGATATATCCGAAAACTTGGCAAGTCAAGGACTCGTGGACACCTGTTGGGTAGTGGAGCAGTGACAAAGTAGGAACCAAGCAGCTGACTCCAACAAAAAGATCGGCATAGGCCATGGTCTGAATAAAATAGCTGGTGGTGTAATGATGCAGGAGTGGAGCACAGTGGAAAACAAATATCACAGTTAAGTTACCCGCAATGATTAAAAACGTTAGCAAGACAATAACGACTGTCTCAAGGATACAGACGTCAACTGCACTGTAGTGACCAAATCCAAGAGGGCAGGAGAGGTGCTCAGATATGTTCATAACACTACTGCTCATATTCAGAGTCCTCCATTCAATCCATCGGGACTGGTTCATGCTTTGTGCTTAGGGAACACTGCAATCTGAGCCTTAGTGAGCAGGTGCCCTGCTGAACAGCAGCTAAACTCTGCTCCAGCGTCTCCAGATCTCTCTTTGCAGACACTGCCAGTGCTTACATGGGAGGAGATTACAGTCCCATGGCTGTTGATGCCTCCTCAGCATCAGTGCATCACCTCTGGCACACCTTGGCTTTAAGGAAAGAAAGACAGAAAGAAAAGAAAAACAAAAGCCAGAAAGAGAAAAGGCCACTGATCAGCTCCTCCAGTGCTCTTGACCCACCTTTAGCAAACACAAGGCACTTCTAAAACAAACAGGTACCCAGAATTACAGAAATCAAAACTCACAAAAGAGACACATTCATTTCCCAGGGAAGAAGGGGAGGCAAATATCTGACTGCTTGTTTTCCTGAGAAAGTCCTTTACTTTGGAATACACTGGGGGGGAGGGGGAGGAGAGGAAGGAGGAAACTCGGTACAGCTCAGGTTTCCTGGACCAGTAGTTACTGGAGATAATCTTTATAATGTCTCAGTTTAAATCACAGACTAACAGGAGACTAAAGGAAAAAGTTCATCCTGTAATGATGTCCTTTCTGGTTCCATTCAGAAGATGGTACTCTGTCTCATCCATGCTATTCATTGGAAAGGTAAGGAAAACATTTTTGTCAAGGTTAATTGCAATAGACTCACCACTGGTTGGGTATGAATAAAGAATTTTATTTGGAGGGAGGCAGGTGGGGGATGAGGCAGACTTGTCCTCTGATTCCCAAGAAAGAAAACATACATCTCACATACAATGAGGCAGATTGTGTCTATTCACTCAAAAATGAAATTAAAGAATAGAATTTGGAGACTCATGTCAATATCACAGTTCCTTCAGACACTTATAGTCCATTACAACTATTAATGCCAGAACCATAATTCAATGTCCCCACAGACAAAATAAATCCTCTTTAATTTCAGCAACGGCAATTTAAAATAATCATCTTTGGAAACTCTGCCATATTTGCTACAGTGGATCAGCACCCAGGAGTTCATAGGTATAGCCATGATATTGCTCACCTCTGTAGCAACACCTGAATCATTTCACAAACCCCCACACAAGGAGCTCAGAAACTTCCATCTGCATTCTGCCGGGAAGCTAATGAAACGCTGCTTTGACTAGAAAAGCTGCCATTGTTTACTACTCCATTCTTCTGTCATTCAGCTTCATCTTCGCAGGGCTTTAGGGCTCCTGTATTTATTAGATGACCAGCATAATAAATAGTTGCTTTAAAAGAAATGCTCTTCTAATCGCAGGACATTACCTTGTTCATTTTAGCCACAGTTATGGAGAGAGCAAAAGCTAAAAGAAAGGATCTTCTCTGTTCAGTTCTAAGTAAATGCTTGATTAGTTCAGGAATCGTTAGAGAGGTAATTAAATGCATACAATCCTATTTTTTGAAAGGCCCTTAAAACGTTAAAACCATCTTTAATCCTAGAGTTCCTGAGACTACAACACTGGCAGTGCAAATGAATGAATCCACCCGAAACGATTTCCAAGGTCATTCCGCAATTCTGCTGGCATTTGCTTTCAGTCTCTTGAAAAGTACCGGCATCTCTCGGATGTTTCCGACAGTCCTCGCCGCGTCTTCGGGAAGGAATTTCCGACACCAGCAAAGCCCAGCGATCAGTTCTGCCGCAGCACTTTGAGCGAAAGCATTCTTTTCGGAGTTCACTGCCGGCCTCGCATCGCCAGGCTGCAGAGCGGTTTCAGGTTTTATAACACGGCCGAACACCCGCGGCCATCCCCTGTCTTTGTGCACGGGCAGCGCTCGGAGCGCGGCGGAGCCGCCCCGGCAGCAGCGCCGCTCCCCGCGCAGCCAATGAGGCCGGGGAGGAGGGCACACAACGGCACCCACACCCACCGGCACGACCCCTGTGCGAGCCCAGAAACCACCCCCACCCCGCACCGTCCCCCCCTCGCTTCAAAGGGTGCGCTCAAAGTCAGCCCCACCGCGCTCCGTCCTGCGCGCACCTCCGAAGCGGCACCCGCTGAGGTTTAGCTCGGCCAAGTACCTGCCGTGGCTCCACGCAGGTTTTCCAAAGGTAAAATCACAGCCCTCTCCCTTTGCTGCTGCTTCCCCTAATTAATTACTTCCAGCCTTAACGTACGGATTATAAAACTCATCTGCTCCTGGTAACAATACCAGTCTCTAATTGCTTCAACACCAGTTTAAATGCAAACCCTTGTGAGTAACACATTATTTTCCAAACTTAACCCAATTAACTGAGCTCTCTACTCCTGCAAACAGATGCTGTTCCCTGATTAAGGACTCAACTTTTGTTTACTTCGTGCTTCCTAAAAATAAATCCAGTCACAGAAGTATAACCATCAAAGTTATCTTACACAGATACACTGTGCCATCCTTAGACACTGGAACAGCAAATAGAGATACCACAATACCAACCACAGAACAGCATTTTGGGCTATCGATCAGCAAAAGATGTGTCAGGCACGGTAGTGGAGGCTTTAACAAACTAAGTCATTAGAAACTACAGTGATTTAAATCCTTCTAGTTCCAAGGCAAACCACGGGCAAAATTTTAATAAGCTGCTCCTGGGTTAACATCTTGTATTTCGAGTACTGCCTGGAGCGAATATGCAAGGCTGAATGGCAGGTCTGTAGCCATGTGTAGCAGCACAAACTGCAGCAGTGTAAGAGCCGTTTGCAGTAAGGGCGTGCGAGCATTCCAAAGTCTTCTTTGGAGGATTTCAAAAAAATTAAACTTACACCGATACCTCACAATGGTAAATGGCTGAAACAACAGACTGAATGACTAAATTTAGCCCCTGAGCACAGCGTTAAGCCCGAGCTATCCATACCACAGGCAGAACAATAGAGAGCAATTTTTATTCCTTCTCTTCCCACTCCTGCTGTGGGGGAAGAGGAGAACAAACAACAGTGAGCACAGGCATGGCAGGAACCACTACTGATCCCTCCCAACCTCCCTGGGCCGGCTGCTAGTTGGCACCAGGGACACAAAGGGCCGGAACACCTTAAAATGGACATCAGAAAGCCCCAAAGGCACAAGGGCACGCCGGCTAAGCCAAGGTAAAGCCTGCCACAAAGTGGACCACAGGAACGATGTGCTCAGGGCATCCTTCTCCATACAGATTTCAGGACTGGTAACCACTAAAGCTCCCAAGTGTCACAGGGTGACCACTGAGTGATCCTGTTCCCAGGTCAGCCCCAGCTGGTGCCTGTGCCCAGAGTGCCCAACCCTGAGCATCAGCACTCCTGGTAGTCAGATATTTCAGGTCTGTCCAAGAAATCCAGGCCTTGCAGAGCAGGTAACAGGAAAATCAATGGCAGCCTCTGCTGGTTGGTTGTAGACACAGGTAAAACACTTCCTTTGGCAGAAATTACCATGAAGGGGCCGAAGCGATTGGCAAGTAGGGGAGTTGGCTCTCTTTGTGGGAACACCAGCACGCTGCCTCCACCAGCAGAGCGCCAGGCACGCTGCGAGCGCCTCCATCACCTCAGCCGCTCCCGCAAACTGCGCTCACTTCCACTGCTTGACGCACATTGGGAGGCCAAGTGAAAATGAAAGCAGGAGCCAGCCAGGCCCAACCAAAGCGTGCAATTCCAGATGGAATTTTACAAGATGTGGCAATACCGGGACGCTGTACCAGAGGCTCCATGGGAAAAGTCTCGGTTTGTGTTTAGAGACACATTTGGAACAGTTTTCAACAAATGCAAATTAAAAAAATCCTGAAGTGCATGTGTGAGAAAGAGAAAAGCTCCACTGGAAGAATTTAATGACTATCACTAAGGCAGTATTGTACGTGGTCCAGAAGTTCCATAGTTGGTTATGTCCAGCAGAAGGACTGAGCACTCTCCAAGCTGAAGAGAAGGAGCAATTCCACACCACCTTTATAAATTACATCAGCTAGAAACAACACAAGTTGCCATTCAAAACAGAAGACTCCCACCATCTGATCTGCTGAAAACAGAGGGGATGTGGTAGGAGAATGAGTGTTGTGCATGTGACACAAGGCTGTGAAGGCAGCTGAGATGTGTGACCCTGAAAGGAGAGATAAAGCTCCTCAGACAGAAAAAGTCCACAGAGAGGGGGATTTAGAAGCTTCAAGGAAGAAAACAATCTATTAGTCATTCTGTGTGGAAAGGAATAGAAATATTTGTTTCCTAAATCTTTTTTTTACAAGGCAACAGGACTGATGGAAGCAACCCCTGCAGAGCACCAAGCAGCATTTCAGTCACACCTCTCATTTCTAGTTTGAAGCCTTCCTTTCTTTAAATTACTGGATGGTCATCTGGTTTAAATGGGCAACAACAATTTCTGTAAAACCTGTTTAGAAAGCATTGATTAGAGCAGGGAGGTGCAGGATGAGAAACACAGTAGTTATTTACTTAGATGCTGACCTGAATGACAGTGCTGATATACATACCAGCTCGCCTTCTTATGCCTCTCTTTTCTTTTAAGAATTAATTTATTTTCTCCACTTTCTTCTAAGCCTAAATAACAAAGGTATTTCTTGAGTTTTATTTTTAATCTTAACTACCTCTAGCATTTACTTGTCCAGGTACCAGGTATCTTATGGACACCTTGGTTTTGCTTCCAATGCCTCCAGAATAATTCTATCCTATCAAGTTTGCAGTTGGAGCGCAGCTTAAAGAGGGGATGAGGAAGAAAAATCAGTTGTTGCCTCAAAAATTGTAAGTGTGTACATGGCTGGATTTTTCGACATCAGACTAGTATCTGAAGTTGCTCTGTGAAGTCTTACTGGTGCTGAATTTAAGGCAGAAATTGGTTCTATTTGTTAGCTGGAATACAAAGTCTCTTCCCCAAATCCACCCACTACAGCTGTCAGTTTACCACCTGCCATGGACAGCTCTGGCTTACACAGGGATTTGGACCTGAGTCCAGGCATTTGATGACATATGGGAGATCATTTTTTCTCAAAACAGTCTTAGCCTTCTTAAAGCCTTTATGTTAGAAGCCACCTCTGGATATCATCAGGTCTAATGCCCTGCTCCAAGCAGTACCAAGTTTGGGCCATGCTGCCCTGGGTCCTCCATGCAGCTGAGCTGTGAACATCTCCAAGGGTGGAGCTGTCACAGCCTGCCTGAGCCCCTGCTCCAACACTGGACCACCCTCTCTGTGACTCCCACCATCAGCTCAGGCTTTTTTTTTTTTGCTGTGGTTTGTCTTCATCCTCATCAAAACTAAACACTTTTGGACCAGTAATAAAAACCCAGAAGTGTAAATTCTGAAGGATACTACAGTATATTGCAGTGAAGCCATGAGGTATTTCTTCACTTCATAGTGTCATTTATCAGTTGTACAGTGACAGATCCTTTCCTTCTCCCTCCCACCCCCATGACCTCAAGAAATGTCGCAAACATCTTACAGTGCTGTGATCCACATACCCCTGTGCTGCAAGAGAGATCAAGAGGTACCAGTCACTGCTGCATTTCCCCAGTGCAGATGCTCTTGAGGAGCACTTACCTCATGGATACAGGAAAAAATTAACCCCAAAGCCTGCAAAGGTCTTTTCTGCATTAGGGTAAAACTGAATTTGGTGGCAGCAAAACAGAGCAGGTTCTCTAAGGCAGGGGAGAAGAAAGGGGTACAATTTGGAGTGGAGGGTGGGGGCAGTTCAGGAGTGAGGCTGAGAAGGGGCAGTAGCTTTCTACAAGAGTAAGGGATGTACAGGGGAGCTCATGAGCTCTTCTCCTTTTACTGCTGCTCCAGCAGACCCAGGTGCAGCCTGTGCCTCCACTGCAGTCCCAGTTTCATGTTGTTAAGCAACAATTACACGGAACACTTCTAAAGCTTGAAGATTTTAAATTAACTCCAACATTATTCATGTATTTAATAAATATTAAGCAAGTTTTTGGAGTGAATTGCTACCGTATTCTCCCTCTAAACATTCCTGCCTGTCATCTCATGGCTTCTATTTCACAGAATCACAGAATGGTTTGGGTTGGAAGGCACCCTAAAGATCATCTTGTTCCATCTCCCTGCCATAGGCAGGGATGCCACCCACAGATAAATGCAAAGCAAAAAAAAGAACATTTTTTTCAGGAGGATCTTCCCTCAAGCTGGTATTGGTGCCCCTGTGACAAATGGCATCCACTCTACAAGCTCAATTCGGAGTGACAAATGCCACCAAACTCCTGTGCCTCGAATCAATAGAAATAAAACAGTGCAATGAACTGTCAAGAAGTGAATTTACTTCAGGGAAATGCTGTGCTATATAATGAAGGGTGATAATTCGCATTTTTCAGGAACTAAACAGCATTTGCTTTAAACAAACAGCACTTAAGCTACAGAAGGATGCTATTTACTGACTGCCCACATATGGTAAAAAAAATTGCATCAGAAGCACAAGAAAAATGTCTTTGGGTGGCATGAAAATTAAACATGTGCCCTCAGACACTTTCATGCATGTGCCACCAAAACTAAACCACCTGCTCTTACACTAGGACGAGTTTAAAAAAGAAAAGTATACTGGCAAAAGAATACAGACTTTACTACCAACCACTGCTCCTATCCTACAAGGGACAATTAAAATATTCACCTGTTAAATCACAGGACCAAAGACAGCAATTCAGAGAATGGTAAATGAAGAAATGGAGAGAACAGTCCTCACAGGGCAGGTAGTATTATCCTTTCCTGTGGGAATCATTTCTCTATTTGAAAATAATACTGAAAAGATTTTAGTACTGCATTCATTAAACTTTTTAGCAGCAGATTTTGACACAGCTGTGCTTTTACTAATACTTTTGTCTATGTCAAGTCAGGAATTACATTTCATAGCTACTGGTATTCTACAAGTGTATCAACTGGGCACCAAGACAGTGTGTGTCGAAAAGGATTCCAGCTGACTTGGCAGGAGCACAAGCTCAGTCAGTATTAGCAGTAATTCCATTTCCGTAGAGCCAGAATAAGAAATTTTAAGGCTATTAAAAAAAAAAAAAAATCCCAAACACTGTGATCACCTACTTTGATTTTCACACCCTGAGAGCCAAAGAGTTCTCTTAAACTACAGCATGACCTTTTAAAAGGCAGCCAATTTTGCTTTAATGAGTTCAACTGATGAATAATTTATTGTAGGCTTAATTAGGAAGCCAACTGTAAGGGCTGTGCAGAAGCGACGACTGAGATACGAACACGAGGCTCAAACCCACATACTCCTGTCTGTCTTCTGGAATCACAAGTTTGGATGAAGCAGCAAAGGATGAAGCTCCACTTGAGGCTCATTCTGTTTTCTGAACAGTGTGAACTGGCAGCTGTTGTGTGACACGGGTCAGGAACAGACCACCAGGCACTCTCCATGGACATGGCTGGGGTTAAGTGCCCACAGCTCACCCTCCAGAGCACCCAGTCTGAGCTGCCTGGGCTGGCTGGAAACACGTGCCCGGTCACACCACCACTTCAGTTTGTATTTGCGTGTGGAAGCGACACATTCCACCCTAAACTCTTCCTTTAATAGCTGTTTAAAAATAGCGCTTCCTCCGGGAGCCGAGAGGGGGCTCAGAGAAGCACCGAAACCACCAGGACCATTCAGGAGATGAAGCCACAGCTCTGACAAACAACAAACTCCCTTCAGGACTCAACAGCCATCATTGTGTCCCTGCAGGAGCCACTGGGCAGCAGGTGGGACCCACCCCAGTTCCCACGAAATCCAACCCCACTGCTTTTAGAGAACAGTAAAGCTGAAAACAATTGCAATGAACAGCAAACTTCCATAGAGTATCTTTAAACCAAGTGCTACTTTGGGATTACTACCCTACCACTTGGTGAAGACATGGAAAAGAGGAACACAGAAAGGATATGGCAGGAAAATTATTTATAACCTGAAGGGTGGCACAATTTCTTTTTATGGATTTTAAGCTCAGCTTCATTTAGACCAAATCTACCTCCCAGCTGGAGGTGCTGCAGGGGTATCACTGCCATCCTCCTCCAGCATGGATCTGTATCAGCACACACAGAAATCAATAGCCACAGATGAGAAAGGACAAAAGACATGGAAGAGCTTCCTACGAAAAGTGGTGGAGAGGGAAACATTTGGAATCAACAGTGGAATTAGACATGGAACCTGGCTGTGGGAGATGTTTGAAAAAGGCCACTGAAAGCAAAAATTAGTGATTTTTATTTCCCCCCCATCCCGAAGAGCTGGCTAATTAAAATTTATAAAATCATCTCAGATTTGATAACTGTTTCAAGATTAATAACATTCACATGCATTCAACTTTCAATAAGTAGCAAACTCTGTCTTAAATTACTTTGATTGTATTAGATAGTGAGAATTTATATTTAGAGCTAAAAATTGGCACATGTAAAATGTTATGTGAGCTAAGAAATTATTTATTCTAGAAGAAATACCAAACCTGACATTATTTGCCATCTCCCAGAAAAAAAAGCTGAAATTAAACATCTACTTTATCAACACTAAAAATAGGTTAAATATAAAGACAGCACTTTTGAGATCTACAAGCCCTTTTGCAAAGAATTCTATGGGGAATGGAGAAGACAAGTCTATAGTTTAAGCACAACTTCTTTCACCAGGATTAAATTCACAATAAACCTTTCCCCTCTGCTCAAGATTATGGCTTGTAGCTAAATGTCAGCCTCTTAAGTCATACATTTAAGGACCTATCACATAAAACTGCCCATAACTCAACACTGCCTCCAAGTCAGTGACCAGACACTATTCATAGCCATTTCATATAATGAAATAAAGATACTGGGAATTAATACTAACTACAACACAAAAATGAAATCCCAACAGCAATTTCCTACAAAGGAAAGGATTTACACAGTGATTTGCATTCTTTTTTCTGCCTAAGTTATGAAAACACTCAGTAGTCAAAAACATGCCACAGAAATGGAGTAAGGCTAGATTAAAAAAACCCTTATTTTTCAGTTAATGTTCCAACCCAAGTGCTCACAGGGGATGTGCTTTGCTCTATTTCCTTTCTCCCCCAAAGAAGGTTCTTCATAAAACAAAACAAAAAAGTAAGGGGAAAATGGTTACATTCAACAAGCTGTATTTTATTGTTATGGCAACTGATGTGCTAAAAATATAGAAATAAAGTTGTTATGGCAACTAGAATTTTAAAGACAGTCAAAAGTAGAATAATCAAACATTCTGCTGGCTTAAAATGTAATGTCTATGACTCAATTTTCAGAAAGAGGTTCAGAGACAAGTACAGGTTGGGGGGTTTTTTGGCTTCTGCTTTAGAGATCACAGATAGTACAATTCCAGAGAACTCTGCAGAGCACAAGGGAGCAGATCAAGGTGAGCAGAAAATCATTGCAAGTTCTCACTGCCAGCAGGAAGAAACACACACCTTTTACCACTTATCTGCAATCCTGGTGGTCTTACCCACATCCACAAAATCTATCAGCTTGTTATTAAAATCACCAGCAACAGGATCCTGTTCACGTCAGTCACTACGACTCAAAGACACCCTGGCACAGGGTGCCCAGAGAAGCTGTGGCTACCCCAGTCCTGGAAGTGTCCCAGGCCAGGTTGGATGGGGCTTGGAGCACCCTGGGCTGGTGGAAGTTGTCCCTGCTCATGGCAGGGGGTGAAACTGGGTGGGCTTTAAGGTCCCTTCCAACCCAAATCATTCTGTGTTTCTATAACTAAGAGTTACTTAATGATTTTAAATTAGGTACTGAAAAGTTAGGGGAAACACAAATTCACCTGTCTGAAGGAGCAGAGTTCTGCCCCTTGATGTATGGAATTACAAAGATGACTATACCTACAAGACTGTGACATTTAAATTTCTGCTACATTCTTTGCTGATCACGACAAGGCTTCTAACTATACAAGCACTTCCAAGGCAGTCTAAGAGAACTCACTGTCTCCCAGTGCTTCTCAGATTGTCAAAATTGCTACTTCTATTAAAAATTACCCAAAGTGTGTACACTGTGAAATGTTCCAAAGCCCATACTGAGACAAGCCTTAATTATTAGTAAGCAAAGTATTTAACAGATACTTCAGAGTTATGACTAGAAACATAGCTTATACTGGAAATATTTGCACTGGAACCACGTAGACAGCATGTGCTGGAATCCCAGTGAAGCTGCTATTTTAACACAGCATGTGCCCTGTATTTTGGCTTCACTGCAGTGAAAACCAGGGTTCCCACCAGCATGACTCAACTGTTTTCTGCCCCACATGAAAAGCCTCTCAGCCCAGTCCACGAGAGCTTTCAGCATGCAGGACTACCACGGCCAAGAACACAGCTCAGAGGCAGGCTCTTGGCTTGCACTGAAGGGCAAAGAAGCAGATTCATTCCTTATTGCAGCACAAAAGTCAAGAGACACACACTGGAAATTCAAACAACACAGAAGGATGTGCAGCAAGCACAGCACTGACAAACTCAGGGGGATTTCTGTGGCTTTGCTTCCCCAGCCTCACCATCCGTCCATTGAGGTGGATACACAGGTAACTCTTAAGCATCACATGAAGCCACAGGTAGTTTCAGAAATGCAAATAAGGTAGGTAGATGTGTTACCTAATGAATCTGTGACCAAGTCAGCAGCTTGTGCAAAGGAAACTCCACGTACAACACTCACTATACCTACACTGGCATCAGTTGGATAAATCCTGAACACGGAATGCCAATGCCTGAAGTCAGAGGTTTGAGGGACTCTGCCCGTGCCTGGGCTGAAGAGCCAGGCTGGGGGTTTTCAGGGTTCAGTGCTGACTCCACCAGACACTGCAGACACAACCAGCTATCACTGTGCTTTCTATAACATCAGTTCCCTCATTGTGTAACACCCTTAATGTAATCAACTGCACGGCTGCCTGAAGTTGAGTCCAAAAACGAGAAGCAGCCATCCAAATCTGACTCCTCGACTGCCAGCTGTGCATATCCCTGCTGGCATCCAGCAGCAGCATTCTTGTTCTGTCAGGGGGAGCCATGCTGCACGGAGTACACATGCACACAGATCTAAAAGCATCCCAAAAGACTAAGCACTCTAACACTGGCAGGCACGTTCTCCCCCTAACACGTGTTAATGTATTTTCAATTTTCCATTAAAGAGGAATTTGAGAGTCTTCATAGAAAGGCAAAGGAAATCCTGGATGGTGCCAACAATTAACAAAAGAGCTTTCTGAAACTACAGTTACAAATCCATGAAAGAAAGGTGGCTCCAAAAGGTACCTCCCCTTCCTTTGCCATGCAGGTCCCAAGAAGCACAATCAGACTATAATGTTCCATTAACCTCCGACTGCCTCAAAACTGGCCTCGTGCCCATGCCCTTGTCCCACCTCACCCTCACAGGAAATCTCTCTAAGAGGGAAACGGGGAGGGGGAAGGAAGTTTTCTAAATAAAAATCCACAAATTACTGTGATTGGCCCTGAAATTGCCAGGTAAGAGTATATAAAAGACCTACAACATGCAGTAAAAGAAACCTCTTTTGGCAAGCCCACAGTCTGAAACCACAACTTCAGTTAAGGATTGAGTGAGTTTTTCATTCAGGCTGTGTATTGTACTACCCAGTCAAAATAAAAATAAAAAAAAGGTTTTATTTTGAAACTGGATAGCTTTGGAGACACACCAGCCATATGAAGACAGCTTTGTCATATGCAGGATATGATTAAAATATGTGAAGCTCCATATCGTCAATGTTCAGTTGTCAGCTTATAAAACAACTGATGAAAACCCTCAACAAGTACAAAATCTCAGCTGCCAAAATATTTGTGTATGACCACAAAAACCTACATAAATGATTATTAGAAAGAGTATACATGCAGCAGCAGACTGCAATCGAACTCCTTTTGGTTAGTTTACCTCAGCAGCTGCAAATGTACTTGCTGATAAGGGAAATGACTCAATTTGTATGAGCAGACTCACCACTGCAAAGGGAGAAAATTCCTTCATGGATACGGGTTGTAAAGAAGAACTCTAGGGCTCATCTCTTCTGAAGTGAGTACTGTAAAATCCACATGAATACTAGCTCAGTCCTTTAAAAGAATATCGTGAAGTACACGGGGATAACCCTGTCCTTTGGGGGGGTTTATCATAAAGGAAGGTAGCAAAAGGTATCAGAATTCACCCCTGTGTCAAATTCCAGGTTGGATTTAAGTGGTGAGTTCATCACTTCCGTGAGATTGGATTGTTCTGCCGTGCAGCTCAAGCCTTGCTGGGTTCTGTTACTCTTTCAGCTGTCCTGAGGTGCCATCCACCACTGTGGTAAAATGTGCTTTAACCAAATGCTGACCACCGGTACTGCTGTAAACAAAGGCATTTTAAGAGGCTTTTAAACGCCAATTTAAACTGGAATTCGCTGGGGAAATAAGGGAAGATAGATTTCAAGGATAGTTTTGGATTCTTCGTGTTTGTCTCTAAGCATTTGGAGCTCTCTGTCTAACTCTTAGAGCATCAAACACTAACACACTGAAAGTGCAACTCAGAGTCACGAAGAGGTGGTTTGCTCTCTTCAACAAACGTGTTTGAGACTTCTGAAACTCCAGTTCCAGCCCTGGAGTGCTGCAGCCTCCTGAATCACAGTTACACAGCCTTTGTTTGAGAGCAGAGGATGGCAAGGAAGAAGCGGGTTTGAGAGGAAAGAGGAGTACCAAGAGCAAGTCGATTGTTTAAAATAGAACTACCCCTCAGGAATTGCAGCTCTGGCAGTGAACACAGACAGAACCGTTTGCTGCCAGGGAGAGATCATATGCCCAAAATTCCATGAAGCCAACACACCCTGCAGAGAACTTCCCAAATGATCCCATTTCCCTCAAGGGTGTAGAATACCATTGTTTAAAACACCCTTACCACGGCTGCTCTTCCAGCTGCTGCAGCAAAACTGAACCCCTGTTGACACACCGACATTCCAATGAAACAGGGACGCCTGTCCATGCCTTATTCAGGAATATACCATGGAATTTCAAAGCTATTACCACCCTCGGGGACCAGCGAGACAGTGACAGATCCCCGCTCCATCCCACTTAGCAAAACACTCCTTATCTGCACCAACATCCTCATACCCCGAGGCTGTGAGACTGAGTATCAATCCTTCCAGTAACCACCTTTTAGCCTCTTCAGGCCGTAACACAGGTCATCCCCAGGGCTTTCTCAAGGGTCTGAAAGGATGGGCAGCTCTGCAGATCCTAAATTCTCACGGATAAAATTCAACACAGACTCCTAGAGAGCACGTGCAAACCTCATTTGCACTTCAGAATAAGTATGTCAGTTTATGTGATTTTCAGAGCAAGGAAGTCACACAACATGCCAAGAGCCAGGAACTGTACTGAGAGTGTAATTTTAGTGTTACCATAAGTGGTTATATATGGAAAATATACTGTAGGAAAACCCTTAACGTGGCAGAGCTTTTTATAAGTTTATACAGGCCCTGAAAAAAAGTATATGGGCATTATTTTCCACCTCAAATACCATACATAAATATTAAAATTAAGGTGACAAAAATAAAAATTACTAATGGATGTGGCTCTATTTCCTTAAGAGAGCTGTCATTACATTGAAGAATTCCTTTGAAGAGTGAGCAGGAGATTTTCCCTTCTGTGCACACAAAATTGAAAGATTTGCTCCTGATGAGCAATAAATGAATCAAAACTTGGCAAATTGAATTCACCTTAGGGACATTTTATTCCTGAGTTCGTAACAGTAATATTAACATTTACTATGGAACTAGGTACCCTGGTACATTCATCACAAACTAAACCTTTTATCTGAAGTCTGAATTTAAATTAAGCTATTTAAAGAATTAAAATTCTGTCAACTTCTGCTCATCAGAGACAACAGTTTTGCAGTGATTTCTAGTAAGGATTTTCAGTTCATATATACTTCATTATCCCACAGTATTGTAGCATCATTAAAATAATTCAAACAAGTAGGTGACTATAACTGTCAGCACTAACAGCTCAGCTTATAGCAAAAATGAGTCTTCCTATCATTCCAACGAACGTAGAAACTAATTTTTCTCTGCAAACCACATTAAATTATACAATCACCAATAATCTACTTGCCCTGAAATGAATTCTCAGTTTAAGAGAAGGGTTAAGGAGCAGTCATCCTATTCTTACCCCTTCAGAAAAGATGGGGGAAAGTAAAATCTGAAACTGCCTATAGATGCTGAATTTAAAAGAAACAGGGAACCAGGAAAGCTGCACAGACATCTCTAAGTGTTCATCTCCAGAATTATTTTGCTTAATATCCAACCATCTCATTCAAAAAGCAAGAGAAGTTCTCTTTTCAGTCAACTGAAAAAAAACAAGGCACATTTTTGATCTCATGATCACCGATCCTTATGTAATAGGATCTTGCTAAGCACACAGCTATGCCATCCTTGATACCTCTTCTCTCTGAAAGTCAGAGGAGACCATTCCTAATGAGGAAAAAGAACAAATTGTGGAAAGCAAAGAACTCCTCACTACACAGAAGCCTAAACTCGCCCATTTCCAGTGAGGACAAATAGATACAGCATTCTAAGCACAAATATTTGCTACAAAAATAATGTTTCACTCCATTAACCAACCTGCTGTGGCAGCTGGTGAACAGTCATCTTTTTAATTAGACACCCTTACTGATTAATTAGTCTCAGAACACTGAGCAGTGGAGCCCTGCACAATGCCACTGGGACAAAAAACATTCCTCTTCTTCATGCAAACTCACCATCCTCTGGTACTGCTGCAAGGACCAAGCTTGAGTCATTTTCTGCTCAAATGAAAACAGCCTTCCTGTGTAAGGAGTTCTCTCAATCCACAGCTGAGCTGTTTCACCCCAAATGCTTCACACAAATAAAATAAATCAAAGAACAAAACCCCACATAGGTGGCATCAAGGCACCACTTTCAAAGTCAACTGCATTTAATCTTTATATAAAGAGTGGCTCATTTCTAGTCTCCTCCACTCCCCATCCACACTAACTGTGCAAGCAAACTGGCAACAGAAGCTCAAGCACCAAGTAAATATGAAGTATGAAACAACAAAGCAAATACCTTTTCTCATGTGAACACTTTGGATAATTCCAAAGTTCAGAAAGTGAACACATTTCTGAAATTAGTTTCCATGAAAGCAGATCTTTCCTTCAGACCTTCAGCTCAGTCTACGGATGGATGTATCAAGAAACAGATGAAAAGGGTTCATTCAGGGCATGGAAGATTGTGCCTAAGCACATCATGAAACAAACAGCAGTATTTCCTATTTTCAGCTATCCCATCTCTAACTTCTCCTTTTGGGCGAGAGACAATTCCAGAAACCCAAAATCTTAACTTCTGGAGTTTCTTTTTGCTTTGTAACAAGTGTGTTTGTCTTGTAGGAATCAGAGATAATAATGTTGGTCCAAACTGAACAGATAACCCACATCTATGAGCTCTAAACTGAGTTCATTTCATCCAGCCCAGAATGCAATCCCTTTGCTCCACACTTTCCTGTAATGGGCCTCCACTGGATGGGAATCATACCCCTGGAGTGGAGATACCCCTGATTGCTGCCATCTTCAAATGACTGTCTTATTGATGTCAATTATTCCCATGAGATGGCAATATTTAATCCCCAAATCAACGCCTCTTGTGTTTGCTTTGGACCTTGGAAGAATTCTTAGGATTTTCACTCTTCTGTGGAGTGGCTTGAAGTGATACTGGCCCAGACACAAAACACCATTACACAGTCAGCAGACCAAGCTACTTTTTGGCCAATTCTTCTGAAGCCTGACCCTTTAATTAGTTATGATCTCTAACTGTTCTTGGCACATGCTCATATTGCCAAAGGAAATTATGACAACAAACAAATAATCTTATTTTTGGGTCTCTCACAAGTCACTTGGAAGGACAGCCATCGAGTCTCTCTTGAAGACCCCTTTGACTCAATGTCACCATCCAGCTCAAATGTTCCTGTGCAAGCCTCTACTGCTTTTGAGCAACACAATTTATCTGACAGCAGGATTATTTTTCTGAAGTTACTTCAGAAGATAAGAATAAATTTAAAGCAAGTTTTGTTTTCTCAAACCAGAGCAGCAGCACTAGCATCTAAAATTAGTCTGTATATGCTGTTAGATGAACTTGATACATACAGCTCATTTCTTGATGGAATTCAGATTAGCAACTGAAAGCCTTCTATGAAGAGGTGATAAATTTTAGAACCCTACAGGTATTACCCCTTTGTTATCAGAAGCAGATTTTTCTCACTCTAATTTTCTTTCCCTTTAAATATAAATAAAAATATCTATTTCAGTAGAGAGAAATGTATCATCTTTTCCCTTTCCCCTCCTCTGCCACGTGCAGCAGGGTGAAGAGCCCATGGCACAGGAGCCAGCAAGGGAACTCAGGCACATTTCAGCTGTCACCCAGAACAGAATTCCATACACGCCAGAAATGAAGCAGCTGCCAAATCACAACTCCTACTCTCTCCAACTGTGTGCAAGGGCTGCTGTTGTGCTCCAGTCACAAGTCCTGAGGGCCTCATGGCAATCACCAAGGAGGAGACCAAGACAGTGCAAGGTGGTGCTTGTTGGCACAGAAGTGCTTGTGAGAGCAGTAGTGTTTCTTTTTCCCTTCCCTCCTGGAACTCCAAACTCACCTCAAGATGGGAAATGCATCAGGTGTGTCTGTGAAGGCTTTGATGTGGGAAAGGAAACCCAGTCCACTAGATGATTGCTGGAAGAGCACTGACCTCCAGTGCTCAGGACTAAAGGACGTGGAGGCTTCTTTGGAGACTGTAAGGGCAGCACTCATTTTTTTCTAAGTAAGATCTTTTATTTAGCTTTCTGTGCTGAACTGAAACTCTAAAATAGGTCCCAGTTTAGCCTCTGCTATGGAGCACACTGAACAAAGCACTCCTCCAGCTCCTCCAGATCCCAGAGCTCTGCACAGGCATGGACAGGAGTGGTGCAAAGGCACAGCCAGATGTGTCAGGTGGTGGGAACTGCAGCTGCCCAGCCTAACACAGCACTGCTGCACACAGCTGGAGGACAGCAAATGCTCTGCACTGTGGGCTCTGAACTAAATTTAGGTGCTGAGAGACTGCTGCCACTCAGTGCATCCCAGTGCACACATTTCTGGCCTGCCAGCAGCACAGCTTCACCAGGAGTTCACCAGCAGTGCTGCAGGAAAGTCACAGTTCTTACCACACCTCCCTCTGAAGTTTAACATGCATGTTATTATTGACACACGTAAGGTAACACTGCAACGAAGCCTTTAATAGCATATACTGCTACATCATAGAATATATGCAGTACTACACTCTCTGCTGAATTCATGTTATCAACACAAACAAAATTGAACAGTTCTGTTCACAGGTAAATATCAGATAATAATTCATTAATAAATAAATCAGCTGACCATTTTTTCTGGAGCACCCCATATTAACTCTTCCCAAAGATGGGTCCAAGCTTTGGTTTGGCATAGGTTCCCTCCTGTTCCTTCCTTTCCATGAAGCCCTTTCTTGCCAGCAATTTAGACAATCAGACAATAGAAGAAATTTGGTGATTTCAGAAGAAAAGTGATTTACTTCAGAAAAAAACTTGCATAAATGCTTCAGTTCAGAATAGGATTTAAATTTCCAATCTGGTGTACAAAATACCTTCCAAAATACCTGTCACTGCAATTTTTCTGTAGTGAAAAGGCCAACTGTAACAAGGTATTTTGAAGGCATGAGGCTCCAGCACCCAGAGAAATCTTGCATTTTAGAAGCTTTCCACTTCCCCCTCCTCTGCAGAACAAACATCTTCCCCACTTTTGGAAAGCAGGACCAAAATAATGGAGGTGGCTTTGATGCAACATAGAGCTGACAGATGTGCTGTGAATGGTTTCTAAGGAAAAGATAACCCAGCTACAACGTCAGATCGAAACATTTACACTATCAAAACATCCTTCCCTGTTGGTAAAAGAAAAAGAAGCCATCAGGACAACTCTCACTCTGAGGGTGCTTCTAAACTTCCCAAACAAAGTGAGTGGGGCAAATTAAGAGGACAAGTAGGAAAAAGAGACAGGACATTATGAAAGGAGAGTTTTATTAACAACACCTACCTCTGAATTTCTGTGTGGACAGATGATTCATAACCTAGACAATGAACCCAACACGTGCTCTGAGCAACACCTAAAGTGATCCCTGTCCTGCCACTGTGAGCACATGTGAGAGTGATGCTCCTCAGAGCCACAGCTGCCCTGCCTGGCACAGCCCCCGTGCTGAGCTCACCTCGTGCCACTGCTCAGAGCTCAGGACCACAGTGGTTCTCCCTCCTGCCATCACTGCCTCAAACAGAGCACATCAAACAGCTCTGCGGGCACAAAACAAAACAAGAAATATCTAACTTTGTAACGTTTTGCTTGGGCTTTTTTTTTAATTTTATTTTAAACCCATAAAATAGAGGCATACAGAGAACAAAGTGTTGAGAAAAACAAAGTGATGGATGTGAGCTTATAAAAAAGCCACAATCAAACACCTGAACAACAAGCTGGTGTTGTTCTTATTGTCATCACAGCAAAGGAATAGCAAGCTAAATGTCAAGCATTGCTACAGATATAGGTCAGCAATTTCTATTGTTCATGCCATTCAGCAAGTACCCACGGCAGCAGGTGAAGTCACCACAACTCCAGTTGCTCACAACAGGTCCAAGTGTTTCACTCTCCTTCTGCTACACCACTGACCAGAACTACTGCCCAGAGAATTCCTCTAACCCAAAGGACAGCAGAACAAAAGGAGGAAAACACAAATAATAAATCCCTTACCATTGTGATGAGTACTCTGTATTTATCCAGCATTGCCTGGTTGTCATGGCATCCTGCCAGCAGCTGCCAGATCTCTGCCCTCAGTGCTTCTGGAACACCACTCCTCACCAGGGGGGACAATCCATTGGGTCTCACGACAAGGTTATTGTGCCTGAAACACAGATAACCATTTGACTCTTACACTTCAACTACAGGAGTCAAAGACTAAAAACATTCCAACGTTATTCTGGAAAGCAGAGTCAGCAACTGGCAACACAAGCTTTCCTTCCAGGGGGTACAGTAATTAGGATTTGTCAGATGGAAAGCAAAAATTCTGCAAGGATTTACAGTAGGATCCAGTGGCAAAATGCAGTGATACCCAAATTCTCTAGGTACATAGAAATCCATAAAAATTAACAATAGACACTTGCAGAAATTGAACTTAACTGGCTAATGAAGAACAATTTGAACTGAAAGAGAAAACTATGCCATCTGTGCAGACAATTCAATTCAAATACTTGCTCAACATATACATTTTAGCTTAGGTTAAGAAAAAGACATTAAAAATAACATAAGCCATATAAACAAATAATGCTGGAAAACAAGTAGAAGCCAATTTTAAGAGCACTGCCATGAAGACTGAAGTTCCAGTTCCACACTTCAGGCAAAGAGTATGTTGCAAGTCCCACAAAGCCAAACCCTTGCACTTGGTGAGCCTTAGTAAAACCCAACCATTCCAAGTAAATGTGTCTGTTGATCTGAGCTGGAGCTTCACTCTCTGGCTGCACACCCACCAAGCAGTGCAGGAATACCACACTCACTGCAGGGGCACAGTTCTGCAGAGCTTTGACTCACAGATGTTTCAAACCTGGTTTTGAGACAGCAGTGTCTGCTGATCTACCTCAAAGTTCCATCGGACTCAGGATGGCACTTTGCAGCAGGAAAGCTGCCTGGATTGATTCTCTTTGACTGCTTTGCTCTCTTTGTATTTTTACCATTGTTGTGTTTTCCAACTCTCCCAGTAGGAGAAGAGTGAGAGTGGCTGTTTAGCCAAATGCCAGCAAGCTGTGATTAATTAAATAACCTGCAATTTGACTCTGACTTTTCAATAAATGTTTAGAGTACTCATTCTATGAAACAGCTCATTAAAACCTGAACAGTTTACCACTGCTGTTTAAATTTGAAAGGTGTTCTAGGCAAATTTCTTTCTCCTACAGTTGGAGCATATCCCCATCATTCCAAATGACCTGAGAATTAAAAAGAGTGTGACTATATGATGCCCTTATTCTTTTAAACACAATAATTATTTTTAAATGCATAGTACAATACAGGTAATTTCAAACTCTATCACTCAGGCAAATTAAAACCCAAGTAGTCTTTTTTCAGCCCATTTTGCAGCCAATCATATGAGCCTAATAGTCCTGTGATGAGAAAAAAGTAGAAAGAAAAAAAAACAGTATCCACAGTAACAGTAAAAGGACTAAAGACTTGACACTTGAAGGACTTGAGTAGGTCCAGATATCAATACAATGCTCTGAGGGCTGGAGCCTTTGATGTGGAGACAGGTTGGGAGGACTGGAGAAGGCTCTGAGGAAACTTCAGAGTGACCTTTCAGAACCTTAAAGGGGCTTATAGAAAAGAGGGAGAGGAACTTTCTACAAGCAGATAGAACAGCACAAGGGGGAGTGGTTTGAAAGTAAGAGAGGGTAGGGATAGATAGAATACTGNAGGGCTTGGAGCAACCTGGGCTGGGGGAAGGTGTCCCTGCCCAGGGCAGGGGGTTGGAACTGAGTGGGCTTTAAGGTCCCTTCCAACCATTGTGTCATGCAATGATTCTATGACCAGACACTCTAAGCAGTTACAGAACTGTGAAAAGTACACTCAGGAACAAATAAACAACTACCTCAGAAAGCTAAAGCTGAAGCTGTGGATTAGTTTGTTTATTACATGGATCTGGTCGTATGTTATGTGCAAAACACAGAAGGGCTCCTCTTGGAGTGGGCAAGCTGATAAAATAAAATGAACAGCTGAAAAGGGACATTCCCATAGAAACAAAACAGGGAAATTTTCAGCAACACCAAGGAAACAATACAAATCCCTCATGGCAACAACTACCAGAGACACCCTCCGTGCTGGAACACCATCCTGACCATATTCCCCCACCCCGAGAATGAAGCCACCAGACTTCACTGGCTCTGTCCTGCATTCAGGCAGTTCTGGGGCAGCAGTGATGCTTTAGCAAGAGGAGCCCATGGCACGAAGCACAACTCAACTTCTGAGAACAACAAAAAATGAGCAGCAAAGCTTGTCTGATTCCAGCCTTATCCCTGAGAGTGAGGGGGAAATGGGTCATTCAGGGATGGAACATTAACTGGGGTAGGAAGTGCTGGCCTTCTCCTGCACAGAACTCACAGACACAATAAAATAAATAGGAATACTGTTACATTCCAACTGTTTATCTTTTTGGTAAACTATCTTGCTCTTAATTCCTCTTTATATATTTGGAGGAGACTCTTGGAGCAATGTTTCTTCTGAGTCCAATATGTTACAGTGACATTTGACTAAAGTGACAAGAAGCAATTAAAATGCAAGAAATTCTTCACCTAAGAGACAAATACACCAGTTCCTCAAGTGCAAATGTTTTTTGTTTACTTTTTCTGCAAGTGCACAGGCCCTCCACTAACATATGCTGCAGTTTTCAACACACCAGAAGATTTGATTTCAATCTATTTTTAGTTTTCAAATAGTTACCACTTCTCATCTGTTACTCTAAGTTTTGTTCTTAAAATGTAGCATAGGGCTATTCAAGAATTCAAGTATTTTAAAGGTTTAATTTCTCTCAAGAGGTAATGTTGCTTGAGACACTACTAGAGAAGTGTTTGCTACTGCTGGTCTTCAAGCTGGCTGAGGTCTCCCATTTCTCACTCCATTTTTAAGTCATTTTAACCAGGGTGTTTCAACTACTGAATGTGTAAAGTTATGTTAGGAGTTCAAAACAGTTTATTTCAAGTCTTAAATGTTTTGTCTCACTCATCAGAATACTTGAGAAACCAGAAGAAATCCTTGGTTATTTCAAAGTTCCTGAGGATGAGCTCTGTTTGTTTACTGCACTATGTTCATGCACAGGAGCCCAGGTACTTCTCAAGGGTAAAGGTTAAAACTGAAACAATCAACTGACAAATGAATTTAAAAAAAATAAAATTAAATGCAAATGCAATAGGGATGTCCCTTCGAACAGGCTTTGGAAAGTTCTAACCAGCTGCAGAGCCCATCTCTGGATTTTCACAGATGATGGTGCCTCATCCAGAGCCCTTTGCAGCAGATCTTCATGACAGATGAAGTCAGCAGCGAGAAGCTGCACTGCTCCAAAGCTACAAAGTGGCCAAGGAAAGGGAGAAAATTGCCCAAATAAATCCTTAAAGCATTTTCCAGCTGCCTTTTTGGAGTTAGGGAAAGGAAACTGCCAATTCCAGATTAAGGGCCTCTGACTGTTTTTGTCTCCAGCTGCAGGAGCTATTACTTACAAAGGGAAAACCAAATAAGAGGTTCTGGCACTTGCTAATAGTCCAAGGTCTCTCAGAGGCAGCAAACACAGACTCGTTCCTCTCTTGGCAGTGTATCTGCTGCTACAGAAGCACTTAATTAAACCACAGAAATAACACTGTTGAGAACATACTCTGGGCTTACAAATAGTCTGCATTTTACTCGCCAACAGAAACAGTTTCAGCGAGGATCCACAGTCTTCCTAGAATTCCTCAAGTGCTTTCATACAGAATATTGAGAAAGTTTTAAAAGAGAGATTGCTTCTAAATAAATTGAATGTACACCAGCTGACACAAATGGCTTAGACAGGACACCCTGGAACTGCTCTATCTGTCCTGGCACTGAGTTTCATGGGGGTTTAACTCCAGCCCCAGGGAACAGAGACCAGAAAGGGGCTCCTGTGAGTCTCATGCCACAGAGAGCACACACAGACACTCTGCAACACTGAACCAAACCAGACTTGGGCAGGTGCTGTGGGAGAGATCTGTCAAATAACTGCAAGTTAGTTATACCAGTCCCCTCTAAGCTAGGTTTAGAAAAAACACTGCACTGTGGTTTGTATTTTAGTTCTTGAACTGTGTAAGCTGAAGAATTTCAAACCTCCTGCTCAGAAGCATGTAGTGTCATGAAACAAAGAAAAGGTTAATATTTAAAATCTAAATGTAAGGAAGTAAGCATTACCATCTCCCCAGTAACTCTCCCCAGGAATACAAAATCTTCTCAGGACAATCCTTTGACACATCACCGGTGCCACTGGAGAGTTCATTATCACTCTCTGCAAAAATAAAAGAAGAAAAAACAAGCAAACAAAAGCATGCACGGGTTTACCAAAGGCACAGACACTGAAAATGTATACACAGCTCTTAGACAACTTTATTTCTCATATATCAGTTTCAAAACCACAAAAAGACATCAAAAATATTTGGACTTTTCCTAGTTTTATCCGAATAAAATACTGCTAAAAATAACATTAATACCATTTCAATCCCACCAAAGACTGCCAGGCTCCAACTCTCGGTGTCTTTAGGAAGGAAAACAACGCAAAGAGAGACACAGCAGCTGCCCCGTAGAATCACAGACTGGTTGGGGTTGGAAGGGACATCCAAGGTGACCCAGTCCCACCCCTGCCATAGGCAGGGACACCTCCCACTCTCCCAGGTTGCTCCAAGCCCTGTCCAAACTGGCCCTGAACACTTCCAGGGATGGGGCAGCCACAGTTCCCCTCCGAGGCTGCTGAAGCCACGGACAGTTCAGATGTCAGAGGGCTCCAAGGCTGCTCTTCCCTGTGAGCTGAGCTACCTCAAGAACCTAAAATAACATGAAAGAAGAAAAACCACAGCTACATCTGCTCCCCAAATCCCTCAGATGGTCTCCTCAACACAGCTCAGTCACACGTGGGTGCTGCCCTAACACCCTTCATTCCTCTGGTACATGAAACACTTCACCTCCAGCTTTATGCAGACAACAAGAGCAGCTCCGGTAGAGGAAGAACTTCAGTACTCATGCAATTATCCTGTTAACTCATCATCCTTTTCAGCCTCACTCCAATTACTTGTTTCTAATTTATGCTCTTAGCAATTGTCAAATACAAGTCATTAATAAAATACCATCGGTGCTTCAATTTGACAGCGAGCTGTGAGCACAAAGCATATAATGTATTTCAAGGACAATTAACAGCAAAAACACTGTCCTAAGAGAGAAGCACATCAGCAATCTCTGTATTTTAAAATGAACATCACATTAATGAAAGCCTTTAGGTTAGAACTTATTTTAACAGCTTTACAGGCCCCAAAGACCTCCATTTAACTACTTCTCCCTTAGAATGAAAAATAACCCAAACAACATAACCACCCACATCACAAATCTAGAGAAAACTTGATTTTAAGGTTATCCAATCTTTTTGCATGCATTCATTAGACAAAGATGGAAATATGAGGATTTAAATTTATCATTTTAATAAAACTTGGTATCACTCTAAAAGTAACCAAAGGAATCAATTCTGTTCCATGGGAAGAAACATTTAAAGACTCAACTTTGCTTTCATTTTAAAATTACAAAAAAAAAATAGTGTAAAGGCCAATGTTTTCACTTACCACCCAGGCACAGTAACAATTAAAAACATCCTTAAGTTAAAGCAACTAAATGCTTTACATTTTTTTAACTCTCTCCTCTCCTGATTTGCCTGACTGGATCAGAGACAAATTAGGAATGCAGCCCTTCTGTGTCACATGGAAACAAGAGCAGCTTTGAGGAAACCTCTGGATTGCACACCTTTGCCATTGAGAGCCACAAGGTGCATGCCACTGACACCGGTACCTCTGAAGAAACCTGGCTCACACCAGGAATTTATCACAACCCATATCTGCAGAGTAAGTTTCACACACTCAAGGTAAAGGAAACCAATTTGGCACAACTTTCTGAAAGGAGAGACTGGAATTTCCTCGAGGAGACTGAAGAACTACAGCACACCCTTAGAGGAGTTAGTGGTGAAAACAAACACGACCACACCCCGAGTCTAGGAGAAGACCTGATGAAGGTGACCACAGTCCCATTGAACCCAAATGGGAGGGACACTGAGAGCAGCCCAAACAAACAAAGGCTCTGATTGCTCACTGCAAAATCCTTCGAAGCTCTTAAGGGGATCAGCGTGACACAGCACACCCCCTCCCCAGTGCTTCAGCCAGGAAACTCTTTCATCAGCAAGGCTTAGCAGAAAATGTATTATTCAGTCAGATGTCAGAAAATCACAGGCCTTAATTGGAAATGACATATGCTCCCTTTCAAAAGATGCTAATGTCAGACTTCAAAATAGAACAGGGCAAAGGGGAGAGAATAAACAGCTTGAAAAATCTCTACTTTGTTTCCACTCTAAAGATTATTTACATATTCTAACCTGTGAGAGCACTTAGGTATGAAATGAGGAGGAAAAAGAAGATGCCATGGAAGGGATGATTAACTGTAGGTGTTCTTCTCTGAGTACTTTGATACATTTTTTCCTACATTCCATAGCATCTATAAGCCAGTAGAATTAATCAGAGCATGATTTAATCCACTCTCAGATTGCTGGGAATGCCACACATCCCTTCCTCTAAGTGTCCTGTGTACTTCTCCCTTCCTCCTGTACTTGTCCTGATCTCTCAGAGCCATCAACTGGGCCACACAACTGGGCATGAAAACTAAGGCCTGATCAGAGCAAGAGGAGGATGAAAGATGTCCCCAGGGAGCAAACCTTGGAGTTGAAAATGTGTGTACACACAAACTGCCCTGAAGACCAGTAAGCCTGGGAGCTTTTTGGTTTGCTGTGCATTGCAATGTGATTCACAACACCCACAGAAAGGTCACTTCTCATGCATTCAGAGTCAGGGTCTTTTTGCTGCTCCTCATCCCACCCTGCAGGGGCACAGGAAAAATGAAGGGACACAGCCCAGACAGGTGACCCCAACTGCCCCAAGGGATGTTCCAGACCACATGGCATCATGCTGAGCATGCAAAGCAGAGGGAAGAAGGTGGAAGGGGAGGCCTTTGGAGTCATGGGATTTGTCTTCCCAAGTCACTGCTAGACATGATGGAGCCCTGTTTTCCAGAGGATGGCTGAACACCTTCCTGCCCCTGGGAAGTGGTAAATGAATTCCCTGCTTTGCCTGCACACACAACTTTCTCTCAGAGGCAGCACTGCTGTGCTGGCTGCCAGCCACACTTGGCACCACTGATTGATTCTTCCATCCCAGCAGTCCAGCCAACCTTCCAACCATGTTACTTTCCTCTTGTCCACTCCCTTTCTCGTTGATTTAAGGATAAGGATGCTATGGGACAGTGCTGGAGTGCTTCCTAAACCCCAGGTATTCAGCACCCACTGCCTGCCCCCTGCCCACAGCACCGGTCACCTTGTCACAAGCATCTGTCCTTCATCCATCTATGCTGGCTGTTCCCAGTGGCATTGTTGGACATTCACATGTTGAGAAACTGCTTTCAGGAAGCTGTTCCATAACCAGTCAGATGGACTGAGGTTAGACTGGCCTAGAACTTCCTCCTGGTACTTTCTTCTTTTGAAGACTTGCCATTTGCATGAAATGACTCTGGAAGCCTGCACAGATATCTCTCTGTGGGAGAGGACCCCTGGATGACAGATTGTGCATGTAGTCTGTGTTGTTAGTACACCTAGAGACAAGCAAACCTGTAAAAAGTGGTCTCTCTCAAAAACCTGCAGAGATATTCAAAACCAGGCTAGGAAAGAGTGAATCTAACAGCAGACTGGCAGTCTGTGGATATACCAGTTCATTTCACTGACTTCATTTCTCCTCCCCTATGGACTGCACTTCTGAGCTCAAGCCCAATTCTTCCTAACCTGCAATTTTGGTCAATCCCTTTTTTTCTTCAAAACAATTTCAGCACATCTCAATTTCAAAAAAATTATCTTGGCCTTTATGCTTCTTTTCCAGAGTACTCTGCTTGTTTCCTCAAAGGACACTTTTTCCAGACTTGCTCTCATTTCCTGTTTTCTCCTCCAACTGGTCTGTATTTTTTACTTGGTAAGAGGTGTTCAAACAAACTAGTGAGGCATCCAGGATTAAAAACAGAAGAACTACACACACAGGAACTGGTATAAGCAAATACGCCACAGGAAAAAACCATCATACACAGAGAAACACAACATCTTGCCCTGTTCTGTAGTTTTGTGGTGCAGGATATCAAACAGGGAACACAGGGAACCCTCAGGGGGTAACTCCAGTACTCAGAGTAGCACCACAGGTTGGGCAAGGACCGCAACAAAACAGTGAGACGCCAACTCAGACAGCACAGAAGTTCCTCTCTTTTATCAAGGATTAACAGACACTTTCAAACAAAAGTATCCACTTGGTTTATTGGCATTTCCCATTTTTGGCTTGAGGAAATGGATTCCAAAGAAGAACTCTTGCCCATGCCAACAAAAACTGAGACATTAAAAGTGAATGCCTTCAACCTTCCTGATTTTATAGTGAAACAGGGGGGTTTTGTTTGTTTTGGGGTGGTCTTTTTTTTAAAGGGTCTTTTTTGCATCGTATTTTAAAAATTCACCTTTAAACACTACTCCCCTCATCCAGATTTTACACCAGTTAATACAGCTACAGATCAGCTTTTCCACTGGAGTCAGTTCTCCTTCAGGAAGTCCTCTGGCCCACCTGAAGTATGGCAATGCCTTAGAAATCAAACTCATTTGTCAGTTCACAAAAAGGCAATTAAGGTGGAAAACTATAGACTTGCTTCAGAGAGCTTGAGCATAAAAGTAAATAAGTGAAGTGTCTCCTAAAATAAGTAGAGAAACATGAATACAGCAGATCAAAATGAACAGGTGGGATCTGAGCACTGATGTGAAGAAGAAAGGATTTATAATGAGTTTTAATTGAGAAGCTGTTCCACGTGAAATAAAGAGTAGGTGGAACTGAAAAATAATACAGTTGGAGCAGCCTAAAGGAGAGAGAAATCGGGTCATGAGGATGGGTGGGAATAGAATGGGAATACTTCAAACATGAACGGTTTGATTTTTATGTAGGAGAAGAACAAAAATGAAGGGGGGAGCTGCAGTTGGCAGCATATTAACAGGGCACAAGACAGAGCAGCACTGACATGGGATCTTCCAATCCATACAAGAGAAAAGAGGATCGTGAGAAGGGCCACAAAGAAAAAGCAATTTTCCATTTATAAGCTCACAGGAAATTATAGAGCATGAACTATGATTTTGCCAGGAAGGACAAGAGTGAAACAAAGTTTAAGTCACAAAAGTCACTCTAGTATTAGATGAGGCAAATTTTCAGAGCGGTCCAACTTTTCGGTGCGTTACAAAATATTTTGATGAAAACAAATGGATTTCTAAATGCCTTCCAAATCAGATTTATGAAATGACAATCATCAGTATATTTGCTAATTCAGAGTGAAGAGGAATAATCAGGAGCAGAGTAATACAGATCCGTGAATCTGAACAAAGACAACTTGCAGTGATTCTGCTTACAAGAACCTTCTGCTTCTATGTTACATATCTAACTTGAAGAAAAATTAACTTGGAAGGCATCGAAATACAAGTAAAGAGAACAAAAAGCAAATACACATAAACTCTTCACTAAGAGCGTATCAGTGTTTTGATTCTTATTCCTTTTTATGAATTATAAACCATGCATTTTTCACATAGAATAATTCAAGCAAAAGCTAATGCTGACAAATCTCAAAATTTTGATTACCTTGTAAACAGGGTACAAATTTAATTGCTTCCCTATGTAACCCAAAATCTGGTCCCAAACCCTGTGTTTGATACACACTGAAAGAAGGTGGAACAGCACAGGGTTGGATGATCTCTGCCTTTCCCTCTCTGCATACAATAATGGTTTTCACATGGTGAAGTCTGTGCAAGTCTTCCAAAGGACCCACACTTGTGCCCTGCAACAGTTCTGCTGGGTGTGCAGTGCTCACCCTTTTTAACACAACAAATTCTGTATTTAAAACCCTGTCTTACCCCTCCCTTCAATATCTCTAAAACCTTATCTTTGTCCTGTGTCTCAAGAATTTCTACAGAGGCCCTACATCCCCATCATACAGGCCTAGAACCATTTTGAAATGTCCTCCAAACCGACCTGACCTGGCCATCCAGGCAGGGCTGACGCTCCCCTCGTGGAGGGCCCTCCTGCCACCTCTCATTTTCATGTTCAAATGCTTAAAGCTGAATACAAAAGGAGTGGAGAAGAAGGATGGCTCCAGTTGGGTAGCTTTGCTCCCACACAGCTGACAAAGCCAAGGAAATGCTGCTCAGGGGAGGTATTTCTGTAAACACAAACATCTTCCACACCTACTGTGCTGTCTGAGAGCTGCCATCCTGGAGAACAGGCAAGAACATCCAACTCGAGGTTGTGGCACAATCCTGAGGCAACACATTAGGAATTTATGAGGTTTTTAGTTTAGTATCTATTCCTATCTTTGATACAGTCAAAGGGAAAAAAAACCCCAAACACTACAAACACATGAAGATTATTTATTACCTGGCATTTAATTAAAGTGCTAAGGTAGTATGAACTACACTTAGATTATAAAGCACTTGGACTTGCAAAATACTAGAAAGGTAATGACCAAAACTGAAAAGAGAATAATTTCAATTTGAGGTTAATAATTATTAATAAAAATATAGGAGGGAACTGTTGGTTAAGTCTTCTTAATCAGCTTCATATAAAAGTGGTTAAATATTTTTTTTTAAATTATATGCCATGTGGCAGTTTGAGGCCAACCCATGGAACTCGTGACTGAAAGCTGAGAAGACCCTGTAGAAACAGGAAGTTCATACTGCTAACAAGCCAGCAGGATTGCAAATCCTTTTTCAAATCACCTTCATTCTGATTATGGGCAGGGAAGACGACAATCCCTAACAAATAAAGCAGCCAAACCAGTCAAAATAATCTGCAGGTGCTTCCAGACAGGATGCAACACCGATTTATGCTCATCTTGTCTTTGTTTTATGAAGTGATTTAAGTTAAAAAGAACAGAAAAGCTTGACATCCAAGAAAGAGATTTGACCTGTGTACCCAAGGAACTCAGAACTACCTTTTACTTGAAGACAGTTTTTTCCATCATTCAAAAATAAACCAAAGGCATCCACAGATTTCTCTGGAGCATTCACAGACTGCAGGTTAGAATGAGGAATTATGTTTTGGCCTGAACAAGTTTTATCAAGGCAAGAATCCCCCCACACAGCTGTGTTCCCAGGCACACCTGGCAGGAGTGTTGAGGTCGAAGAGGGGGATAAACCAGGATTAAGTCACATTCCTGGAGTGTGTTCCACTTCCTAGAATGGAAATACTGTTAAAATCTTCCAATTTTCCCCTTCCTTTACAGCCCTGCAATTTCACTAAATACTTCTGCAACCCACAGAAGTGCTTCAGATTGAAAACATTTCAAATACTCCCCTTTTAACACAAAGGCCATACTCATATGAACAAATTGAAATATAATTATCAACTGCCACCAGACTACAAAAATCAAGCCCTCTGCAGTCAGCATTTTGTTATATACTTAAGAAAGGATCCCATTCTTTCTCGCAGCACAACAGCAGCTGCAGAAGTCAACTGAGTGCATTTATTTTATGATCTTTTTAACAACAGAAGTGAACTTGTAAGGTGTGAAAATAATGCAGAGCAAGAGAATGGACAGCAGAGTCCAGAAAATGACAACAGGCTCATCAGGAATTTTCATCTGGGTGCCATTTTTAGGAGTGTCTCTATTTTAGAACTATCTCCTATGAAACTGTACCAAAGGGTTCTTGTCTGGAGATGGTCCCTGACAAAAAGACCTCATGAATTTAGGATTTGTGAAATTTTAGTTCATTTTTATGGAGATAGCAGGAAGACTCCAGGACAGGTTTAACTGATCTCGTTTCAGACCCATCAACTCTACTCTCTGTTGGATTAGTATAATAAACAGTTCCTATGAAGTACATCAAGCTATTTTTAATTTGGATAAAAATGCAGAGTTGACTGTTTCGACACTACTAATGTCATTCTTCTCACTCAGTCATCCTCATTTGTTCATATCATAACCCCTATTTTATCACTAAATACTCTGTTGACTCCTAAAACATCACCTCCTCTACTCCTCTGCTTTCCTGAATCCAAAAACAGCCTCTCCCACCCACAGCACTTGACACAGCACTGGATGTAGCCTGGCTGATCATCTCTGATCACTTAACATTGCCCACTCCTTCCCTACTCTACACACCATCCTTTTGGGTGGCCAACACATCACACTCTGAGGTTTCTTCAAACTTTTATGTCCATTTTCAATGCCAAATCCCACCATCTTCATGCTGAATTTCCATACCTCTTCAGTTCCTTTTTCTATTGTCTATTCCTTTTTGCCCTTAGAGAACATAAAGTTTCACTTTTTAAGTTTGTCATTTCCTCTCTCGGCAGACAGACCCCAAGCAGAACCAGTACTGCATTCCTGGAAACCATCAGAGAGTGTTCCAGAGGCACCCTACAGCTCCTGGCAGGAGCTCCTTTCTGGTAGGCAAGTTATCTTTACCTGAATTACCTTTTCCATTAATTACCGGTTTCAGGGACAGGGTTAGGGCTTACTGTGCAGGCAACTCATAGATGGGAACAAGAGCTCATAACCAGACATTGGGGACCAGAAAACTTCACAAAAAGTATCTTCAACACAGTTACAATCAGTTTAAAGAATATAATCTGGTGTTAAACAGAACTGCTCCTGCTTACAGTGATTCCTCAACCTTCTAACATTATCCAGACTCCAGAAGAGACTCAAATAGAAGTATGTAGTGTTCTCCTAAAATGTTACATTATAGTTTAAAAAAAATAATTCAAATAATAGGGCCAAAGGAAGGTCACCATTTCATGTATGGTCTGAGCAAGCACTGCTGCTAAAAGTAGCTAACCTGTTCTTCCCTTTCTCCCTTTGTTATTTATTCCAGGACTACACTCTCTTTGCAGCAGAAGTTGATACTTACATCCACTTCATTTTAAACCTTTCCACAAAGTGTAAGGATTGCCTCATTAGATATTTTAACCTTTTTTAAATTATAGTTGGCATTTGATAGAAAACTTCTTATCAAGGAGTGTACTTTACATTCTAGGTTTTGACAAGGTATCATTAATATTAATTATATTAAAAAAATTATTATCTCCACAGCAAGGAACCTTAAATGAGTGGGTTGCCAGAAATATCTATTACAATATTAATAATTAAAAAACAAAAGTGAGGTTGACCTGAACTATCTGAGTAGCAACTGCACAATCTTTGTATAAGTCTTAATTTTTCTATACAGCTATGCACATGAAAGATCAAGGTAAAATGAGAAAAAATATTCAAAGCTAGGAATGTTACTCAGGGAGTATATGATCTCCAGTTTCTACACACAGGTAATGCACACTGGAAAGGGACTCTAGGCCTAACACTACTGTAGTGAATATTTTAAATCATTACTGGCAGGAATCATGTTTGGCCTTTTATTAAAGCAAACAAAAGAAAAGAATATTGAAAAAAATGCCTTTTTTATGACCATCTTTATTCATATTCTCATGGCACAAGACATCCCAGAGAGCTGTGGGCATGCAGAGTACATGGGAATGGGGCACTGAGCATTCTTGCACAAAGAGAAATGCAACTGTAGTGCTTCTGAAATCAGTTAAGGAATATTTTGTGGGTATGGAGGATATATAGATAAGGATAAAGCAAAAAAAAATAAAAAGGAGTAATGTAAAAAAAAAAACAACCTGTATGGCCAGGTGGCTACCATGCTTAACATTACAGAAAACAAAAAGCCTTCTTCCAAGGCTAACCCAAGACACTGTAAACTCAAGGGGTTTTTTTCCATCATCATAATTAGTCCCCTGAAAAGAAAAAGAAAGAAAAAGAATGAAGAGATTTATTTAGAACAACTGCAAGTGACTCACTGAACCTGCATATCCTCCAGGATAGAGAACTTGTCGGCACAGAACTCGAAATGCAGTTTCCATGAGAACAGAGGCACATCATGATATTTTTAATGTCTTCTTTTAGGAAGTCATCTACATTTAAAATATGGAGACTGCCATTAGGGAGCTAAAACTGAGGTTCATACCCCAATGGATACTTTTTCTCTGTAACAAAATAAAGCCATTTTGAAGTAGTACCAAGAGGACAATATCCATGTTATTCCTAATTGGGCTGCATTCATCGCATATGGAACAGAGTTTTATTCTTCCCAATAAGAGCAATATTAAAAATAAAATATTCAAATAGTTACTTAAACTCTACCCTAACAAACAAGCCCCAGAAATCATCCTGGCTCAACAACTCTCACATTCAGCAGGGAAAAGAACACCCACAGCTGAATGACTCCACACTGATCCACAAGTCCCAAAAGGCCAATCTGAACTAATTCTTGCTATGAACAGCAAGGCAACTCCAAATACAAATAAATACAAAAACTCCTTTGGAGAAAATAATATTTTTAATATTCTGAAGTGGTACTTGATACAAAGGAGGGAATTACCCTGCTAGTCCATGCCCATTCTGCTCTCTCCCAGGAATCTGAGGAAGGTTCTGACTGGGTTTCACAAGCCTGGTGTCACCTGGGATTGGTTTGTGAGTGGAAGAGGGTAACCACACCTGTCTGCCCCTGCCTGTGCCAACACCAGGGTTCTCACTCCTCCTGCATAAGCTCACAGCCAGGACTTACCTATAACTAAGAATCAAGGAAGAACTTTTACACAGTAGTGAGACTTTTTGCAGCATTGACACAACAGTGCCAGAAATCTGAAGAATAACTTGGTAAAACTAACTTTGTTAAAAAAACATTTCTGGTAGGTCAGACATCCACATCAAAAAAGGCACAGAGAAAACTTATTCTGAGTGCTATGGACTAATCCCCATAGCACAAAGAGACAACAGTAGGTCAGTGGCCTTCAAAAAACTGAAACAAAACCAAAAATACCCCAAAACAAACAAATAAAAAAACCAAACCACCCACCAGTGGGAAAGCTATTGAGGTGCTACGGGGCAGGCAAATATACTGGGTCCATCAACTGCAGCAATCCCCAGCTGACCCAGGAGATGTCTTTCTAAGCCCTAGATAGAAGTGAGGGAAAACAAATCACCTGCTAAGCAGACAGTTTGGGGATGGGGGAATTCCCCAGGTAAGTCTGTCTGGGATTTCCCCCCACCCATCCCTTTACAAACAGGCATTCAAAGCCTGTCATTTCAATGCCCACTTCAACGCTGTCCTTCCGGAGCACCTTCAAGGTAAGTAGTTTCTGATCTGCAGAAAATACCTCTGAGAAAGGTTTGCCACCTTGCTGGTAGAGCACAAGTGCCTCAGGACCCCATTCTGAAGCGCACACAGATGGACACACTGTCTGCTGCTGCTGCTACTGAAAGATCTCCAAAGAGTGGCTTGGTTAAAATGCCATTACTAAAGAAGTGCTGCTAGTAGAAAATTACTGGTGACCTTTTTGTCCAAACCAGTTCTATTAAGAATAAGTAAATTAACAGCAGAAATATGACAGTACTATCTATAGAAGCTGCAACTGCTCCTTTATCCTTACCTTCTTCTGCCTCATCCTCCTGGGATGACATAGGCCCTCCTCCACTTGTTGGGGTGACTAATTCTTCCTCTCTGGCAGATTCTCTTTGCAGACTGACAACTTCATAAATTGCATCTCCAGCACTTGGGTGGCTTTTTCCTTCAGACTAAAACAAAATATGGGCATGTATTAGGTCCCCTCTGCTGAAAAATAAGGCTATCAAAGGCTAAACAATAGTTTGGGCAGGACTCCCTCAGAATTCTTTGCCTTGGCACAAATAGATGGCACTATCTGACAGGTCTGTTTCTCTCAGTTTTGCAGGTAGAAAATATAAATAAAACCACATTAAGATGCCTCAACCATTTTCAATATTGTGCAGAATGATGATTAAAAAAAAGCTTTCCAATTTAAGTAGCTGTAATGAGATGAGGTCAAAGAAAAACCACCTCCAAAGAAAAGGGAGAAGAAACAGGAGAAATACTGGAATAAATGAAGCAAGGAGCTGAATGCCTGAAGGGGGGAAAAATTAGTTGTAAAAGCAAGACTAAAGAAGAAGCAAAACCGCATGCTTTGGACAAGCAGTAAATTGAGAAAAGTTCCTTTATTCACTAAAAAACAGAAAAATTCATCTTCTGTGGACCAACTCAAACCATTCTTTGATTCAATGGCATTCTTATGGAAAAGAAGTTAGTTAACTATACTTGAAGCAGTTACAAGTTTTAAAATAAAAGGAGTATTAGTTTCTCCTCTGAGTTACAGTTCTGAACAGTTATTTTTCAGTGACATGCAGTGATTAACATAGTTGTAGAGAATTGTATAAAACTGCAAACTAATGATGGTATTAAATGAACCAGCCCAAAATGTGTTATTTTGTTCTTTATGCATCTTGCCTAATCAGTTGAAATATGGTAATTTTTTTAACATATTAGAAACATCAAATTAACCATGAAAAAGAACACAAATTCAGTTAGAGAATATTCAATTTGTTTAAAAACAAAGTTATGATACAGTTGGAAGACTCCACGATACCTACAGCAGAGATACACATGAACTGCTGAGCAGCACTTGCAGTTTCAACAAGCTGGGGAAATTATGCAGATAAGCAGCTTAAACAGGGACTGCTTGGACCGACAAACATAAATTACTTTATACAAAAAAAGTTTTCCTACTGTATTGTAGAGCATTCATTCAGATCTGCTTCCTTTAAAGCAGAGGCTCCAATTAGCAGCCAGCTTTGCTGATTGAACTTCTCATGAAGTCAGTTTAATGAACTTTGGGGTGTGGGCACAAATACCCTCCATTTTGCATCACTCAGCAGGATGATCTTAGAGTCATTATGCTGCTTTATTGTCACAGAACACCATTATCAAGCAATTACAAAGCACTTAGTTAAATCAATCAAGAATTGATGCCACTGATGTTATTAACCATTGTTATCTATAGCTTTTGTTTTTGAGAGAGTAAGGCATGAGGTACCGTGGGGTTTGCACTGTTACAAGTCTCCAGCTCCTCTCACTCTGGTTAACTGTAAGACCCATCTGTAAAAAATGCAAATAACTTGGTTCCTGGTTTCCTCTCAAGCACCAATTTGTTAGCTACAGGAACCCACCCTTACAAGGATCGTGCCCTAACGATGAAAATGTGCACGAGCAACACAGTAAGACAAAGAAAGCACAACCCTAAATTCCACATAGATTTCTGTCAGTCTTCTTATCTGACTGCCCCTCATCAGTCTCAGTTCAGACTATTAAATCTGTCTGAATCCTTATTCAGAACAGTTCTGGTTTTTCTACAATCCCCCAAACCTCACAAATGGCTGATCCCAATGCCACCCACAAAGCTATTTCCCAAGGAGTAAGAGCATCCTGAGGCACAGAACCCTTCAGAGATACAGGCACAACAGCCACTGCACTGCAAACTGTCCAGCTGATGACTGGTGAAATAAAGACTTGCTGCAGGTCACCCAGACAGATCCTGCCATCCACAATCAGGACCTCATCTTGGAGAAAGAATCCTAAGAATAAAAATATTCCTTTCCCAGAGATCTGCAGAACAGCCTCTCTGGATTTTGCAGCAGGAAGAGATACACGTGCTTCTTCAGGGAAGGGAAGCACGTGTGTGTTTGTCACATTATAAGGGGTGAGAAAAAGAAAGCATCCATATTACCCAATTAAAAATGGTACAGTTGCAAGTGATTTAAAAGGCAAGCTGAACTGATTAGAGCTAAGTATCAAACAGCTGAGAATGGAATATTTTCAAATGTATTTAATTTCAAAATGCAGATATTCTCATTTGCATGTAACACTTGGCTTTCTCAGATTTTCTTCAATTCCAAGTTGCTATGCTAATCTCTAGAAGAAATACAGAAACAGCATCGCATGAGATTTATTTACTCAATAAGTGTTCAACACAGCAGCACTTTTCCCACGTAATATCAACACAGCTAGTTTTTTCAGACCTGTTGCTGTGTCCAATTTGAGTGACAACTCAAATACTTCATTAGGCTCACTAAAACTAATTTGGTTTCATTAGTCAAAGATGATGCACCACAATTCCAAAGCACACAGTACTTGTGGAGCCAATACCAAACCCAAGTCTTTGGAGAAAGGCAGAGGCTGCAGGAGGACACATCATCCTGCAGCAATGCTGGGATGCTTTAGCACCTGACCCAAAGCCAAAACCAGAACAGACTTCAGGCTGCCATCGTGACAGCCTCACCCTTTTAAACCTCTGCATTAGGTTCCTTTGCCTGCAATGGGCTTTATTCTTACAGCCACCTACCTTCCTATCGTGAGTATCAGTAGTTCTGATTTTACAATGAACAATTAAAGAGTCATTTCCCAATTTTACCAGTCAAAAGGCCTGGCTTTAGATGTCTGCACACAGGTCAGAGTGCATAAAATTGTGGAGCATTCAACAGGGTAGGCTCCAAAGAGTTTAAGCCCACAAAGGCAGTAACTTACAATTACCATTGAAATGACAAAGTGTGCTGGGCTTGTCTGGGGTAGAGTTCATTTTCTCCACAGTGGCTGCCCTGGGGCTCCGGTTTGGGTTGGTGCTGGAAATGGTGCTGATAACAGCAGGATGTTTCAGTTACAGTCGAGCAGGGCTTACACAAAGCCCGGGCATGTTCTGCTCCTCCCACCAGCAGCGAGGGAGCTGAGGGCGCAAAAGGAGCTGGGAGGGGACACAGCCAAGACAGCTGACCAAAGGAGTATTCCAGACTATAGGGCAACATGCTCAGCATATAAAGCAGGGGGAAGAAGGAGGAAGGGAGGACCTTCAGAGTGACATGGTTTGTCTTCCCAAGTCACTGTTACACACGGTGGAGGCCCTGTTTTCCAGGAGATGGCTGACCAACTGCCGCCCCATGGGAAGGAGTGAATGAATTCCTTGTTTTGCTTTGCTTCAGCACACGGCTTTTGCTTTCCCTACTGAACTGCCTCCATCTCAACCCACGAGTTTTGCCACTTCTACTCTGCTGATTCTCTCCCCCGTCCCACTGTGGGGGAGTGAGCAAGTGGCTGTGTGGGCCTTACTTGCCAGCTGGGGTTAAACCATGACACAAGGGGATTGAACCTTTATATGTGCCACTTCATCATTAGGCATTGGAGCATGCCTGAAATAAGCAGTTCAAAGAAACACACTGCTGAGGTGAAGGTGCCATGCTTTTAGAAATCACAAATTAAGACAGACAAAAGACAAATGCTCCCACCATCAAATTTTCTCTGAAACATGCCTTACCTGTTTCAGCTTCATGTAAAAGGTCTCTGTGAAGGCCTTCCTGCTGAAGTACCAGAAGCGTTCATTGGTGGGGTACACACGTACAACAGTCTCCAGCAAAAACCTGACGGGCTCCACCACTTCAGTAACCACCATATCCACGGCCACAGTCATGAACACGCGCTTATCTGCAACACACACAGGAGGCACAGGCACAACAACTCAGGCAGAGTTCAAATTTGTAAACTGCTGTTGGAATTCAAAGCCCTTTCTGTGTAATTATTGGTTCTGTTTAGCTGAGTTCTAGCCCCTAATGCCTGTGGCACAGAATGAGTGTGCAGTAACCAGTGTACCAAGAACTCTGGCAACTTTATAAACCAAAGACAGGCAAAACACAGTGCTGAGAAAACACCATTAAGATACATGATCCCCATCACGCCAAAGGCACATGCACAGGGTAAGGTCACATTTTGAAGTGCAGACTACTAAAGAGCGTTGTTATATGCTGCCAGAAATAACATGGTTTGAAATCCATCCGCAGGAACAGCAACACTAACTGTATTTATCTGGACATAACTTGAAGCAACTGATGTGAGCTCTGCCTTGGGACAGGAAACAAACTCCAGATCTGCATTCAAAGCTTTTATATCCCATCAGAGAACACAAATTCCAGCAGCAAGAAACCGTGCTGCACAATCAAGCACTTGACTGCATCATTGCCAGCTGCCCCAGGACGCAGGGGATGAAATGCTTTTGTAACCATCTCACCTCATAACTAAAGAAACAGCAGCAATGCCTGCTGGTCATACTGCTCTGCTGGAAAACAACTTGCATGTGCTCAGGACCAAGAAGTCCTGGTAACCAAGGACAGGCACAACAGCCCCAAACGCTCATCTAATGTCTCCCAATCAGCAACATGCTGTTCTGCGCTCAGTGATTCACAACTCTTATGTTGAACATGTTTATGTAGAAAAATTTCTAGCAATGGAACAAATGGTGCACCTACTCAGACATGCACCCTGATTGCCAAGAGAAAGGACATACACCGAACCCATGCTGTGCAAAACAAATGCCCTGATCAGAGCCCATTACCTTTAGGAGTTTCCTCATTGAGTACAAGAAACATGGGGGCATTAGGATTCCATATTCCAGTAATGACATAAGCCTTCCCATCAGAACTCTTTCCCATGGACTCCTAAAAATAAAATCATACAGGATTCTATTAGAGTCATGGTGTGAGATGAAAGAGACTGAGCATGGGGAGGGGAAATATTTCCAGGAAGCTCAGAGTAAGACTCTGCTCACACCAGAGAACACAGTCTGCATTAACAGTATGAAACAATGCAATGAGCTATTACTAGTACAAGGTAAGTACATGCTTCCTCAAATTTTCTGGAACAGTTCCTACAGATCCAACTGGCCTGTTTGGTAGCATCTTCATGGATGAAATGAGACTGATGTTCCCTCTCTGCAATCCAGCTTGTGGTGGAGAAATAGGAGTGACTGAGTTCTCCAGATTTAAATATGGAAAAGGGGGGGTTGAAAGGAAAACACAAATATCTACCTATATGCTATAGTCCAGAAATGTCATTTAATCCAGCAGTTAAAGGTACCCAGAGTTTAGATGGAAACAGAATTCAGGGAGTGAAGTCAGGAATTCATATATCAAACACAGTAAAAAGGTGTTACATAGATTTATAGAAACGATGACACTCCATAACTGGTAATTTATTCAGTTTTATAATCAAAAAATAAAAAGGAAAATCTGAATTAATTTCAGCAAATAAAACCAGTAAAAAAGTGAGCTAGTAGATAAAAACAGGTAAATAAAGGGGTCTGACAAGAGAACTGATCACTAGAATCAGCAGCATGAGCACAGAAATGGACAAGGCAAAACTGGGACAACTGCAGAATCACAAAAGGTCTGGTGGGTTTAACTCAAGTACTTCAGAACTTGCAAATGGCTGTATTCTTATCCACAGAGAGAAAGTAAATGGGTATTAACACAAAGAATTATGTATTTTTGTAGCACTCTTAAAAGCAACTCTAAGAAATTAAATATCGTAGAAGAGAAGTGAATACTTCACATTTTGAGCAAGAATTTCAAGTCAAATGAAGGAAATAAAGGCAAAGTCTTCAGCCCCTTGGAAAAATAAGAGGAGTTCCCTGACACCCAAGCATAAAAGCAATTACTTGCTCTCAGCTTTTAGGAACACAAACAACACAACCCAGAAAGCTCAGTTATTTTAACTACCCTGTTATCTACCCTGTTTATCTGTGCCTCACCTGCTGAGCAGAGAACAGATGCTACAAGTTTCAACATTTAATTGAAATATTTTGCCCATCTTAACGTTTGAAGATACTTAAGCAAAAAAAAACCCAAACAAAAAAAACATGAGAGGTTTGTTTTGTTGGGTTTTCTCTGGGGTTTGTTTGCTTTTTTCAAACTACCTCTATCATCTTAGCTTATTAGAGCCAAGTATTACCATGTCCAGTAAATGCATGTCACTGTTCTTCACGTTCCGGCCGGGGCTCAGCAGCATCCCAAAGCACCTGGGAAGTGTATTTAAAACAAAAACAAAAAGGGAAAAAAAAAGGAAAGGGACATACATTAGCTTTGAAAAACACAAAAGTATTTGCTTGAACATCATGGACAGCCACCTACTCCTTCTAATTTAAAGAAAACCTTTAGCAGCAGGTTTTTTGTTGGTGTTATGGCAACGCTCAGGAAATGTCACATCCCATGTTCTGGAAAAGACAAAGGAATTAGTTTCCAGAAGGAAGATGGCAGAATTTGGCACCTGACCTGTGACAATCCAATTCTTCTTAAGGATGACTTAGAATATTGGGTTTAAATATAGCAACAACCAGCAGTGATGGAGAGTGGCAGAAAGAAATTCACTCTCCCTCCAGACCATTTTAAAAAAAATGTTCTTGTGCAACCACAGGAAAAGTTACAAACTCATCTATTCTATCATCCATAATGGCACTGATGTAAAATATCATGTAGTATCAGGGAACTTAAAAAACCCCCTAAAACAAAACAAAACCCAAAAAAACCCAAAATAACAAAAAGCAAACAAACAAACAAAAATCCAAAAATAATTTGCTCAATTTTTAGACTTTGTTCTTCATTCTTTAAATCCAAATTTCTGTATTATACAGGGCCTTGAATTACAGAATTCTAGCCCAATCATTTTACAAAAAAAAAAACTTAATATTTTTATGAGCAAAAAATTTCTAGTTCTCCAGACATTTTCAAACTTTCTGACTATTGAAGGGGCAAATCCAGGTCTGAAGTTTCTGCAAATCATCTGCACATACTCCATTATGAATAAAAAACACCAAAGAGAATTATGTATTTGTAACAAACTGTTTTGCACAAGCTTTTAAAAACATTAGCTCTCAGATAAGAAAATTATGAAAAAAAAACCAACAACAGAACCAAGCAAAACTTCAAAGCAACTACATGCTGAAATATTATGGAAAACTGGGGTTGTATTTCAGAGGGTTTATCTTCAGGAATTCTTTCTTCTGCTCAGCTCGGTTCTCTGATAATCAGACAAACCAGGTTTTATCTCTGACCCTCAGAACAATGAACTATATTAAACAGTATCGCTTAGACACATGAACATCAGCAACCATCATTTTAATAACACTATTAACTGTAAGAGTCTGAAGATATGCAATTACTATACTCCCTGGAAGTTCTCCCCTATTATACTTGGGTATCTGATTTTCATTTTCCACCTCATTAGACTTAACAGTAACTTACATCCACAACTGTATTTTCCCCTTCTCCATACTCTTTCACTACTCGAATCCTAAAAATCCAAGTTGTAAATAAAAGAGAAGACAACAATTTCTGATCTTTCTGTATCCATAACACAGTGCCATGTAAAGCACCCAAAGCAGCTCAGCTGCAGGACTTGGGTTTAGCCACACAAGGTGAATTCTCAGAGACTAATCAGAGAAGGCAGAACCTGCCAGTAGGCTCACTACTGACTTACTGCCTCTTGTTCCTGGGGCAGAAATAGCTCTGAGAGGGCTGTAATTGGTAACAGTAGAGAGTAACCAGCTTCTGGTCCAGCTGCTGAAGGGGCCAAGATCCAGGGGAAAAGTGCCTGTGCCTTCCAACAGCAACAGCTCCCAGAGCCTCCTCTTGCTGTGCATCACTCAGATGGGCACAAGTGCTCACGTGTGCCAGCCAGAATTTTTGGGAAGTATGTGTCCACAGGAGTGGGAGCTGGGAACAAGAAACCCTTGCCACTCTCAGAGGCAGAGACTGCAGGTGCCTAACAGCACTCTGCTACGACAGGAGTGGGGCTTGTCTTCCCTCTTTCAAGGAGAAAGATGAGTGTAAGTGAGTTGAGGACCTCACATGCAGAGGGGCTGCATTTCACACCAACAGCTGTCAGCACATTGAACCTCCTCATCTTGGAGGCTGAATTACACACCCAAGATTCAAAGTGACCTGCACAGACTGTGGGCCTCAGTCTCCTTCTACCGGGTTGGTTTTCTGCACCTACACTGCACACACCGCACTGGTTTCTAGACTAGCAAAAAAAAGAACAAATTATTACTCACTAACATTTATTTCCATTTGTAAAATATAGGTGCTACCCACAGATAAAGCAGATGGTGTGAAGTTAACACAAGAACATGTGAGAGGACAAAGGGGGATGGCTTCACACTGCCACAGGGCAGGGTTAGATTATTAGAAATTAGAATATTAGAAATTGCTCCCTGTGAGGGTGGGCAGGCCCTGGCACAGGGTGCCCAGAGAAGCTGTGGCTGCCCCATCCCTGGAAGTGTCCCTTGGAGCAAGGGATTTGGAGCAAGCTGGGCTGGTGGCAGGTGTCCCTGCCCATGGAAGGGGGTAGAATGAGATGAGGCTTAAGTTCGCTTCCAACCGAAACCATTATGGGATTCTGTGCTCTTTTAAGAGTTTCCAGTCCTACTGATCAACTAAGCAATATTCCGTAATTCAGCTCTGAAGACACCAGTCTAGACTTTAACCTAAGCTGTATCTACGTAACTCAGGATTAACTCTCCTGTATGACTTTTACCACTCTCTATTGACAGGACAGTCAATCCTACCACCATCTGTCAGAATCAAAGGCTATTTCACCCTTCAGAACAACTTTCCTGAAGCCTATGATCATTAACCAGAATTTTCTTCCTGAATCCCATAAAAACCTGGGATCTGACACATTGTGTGACTCAACCTGTGTAGTGCCACCTGCCTCAGAACGAGCATCACTTCCTTAGCTTCTCTGACCCAGAGAAAGCTGGCAAAGCCCAGGTCAATGAGGCCCAAAGGCAGGAAGGGCCAAAGGAACCCCCTGGGAACAGCCTCCTGCATGGCCCTGACCCAGCCCCAGGCCTGGCCTGAACACCAGGAGGGGGCCAGTTTCTCTGAGCAGTAACAGGTTTGACCTGAGACTGTGACAAAAGAGTCTTGGAATCTCTAGACCAGAGACCAAATTTCTTTAGCAGTATATTTTTTTACACTGTAATTCCACTTAGAAATACTTCTAAAGACACATAAAATTGTACAGAACCTCACTGTCTGATGTAACCTGCATTTACCTTTTATACTCATTTTATATTTTAATACTGTGCAGTGTTAAGACAATATGAAAATTATTTACAAGCCTGTGTATGTCATGCCAATTAAATAACTTTTTCACAGCAAAGCTTATGGTGATAAAAGTAACATCATAATTGACTATCCTAAACAACCCCAAAATTAAACGTAATTTCTAAGGAAGGTAACTACTTTGGGGAGAAAAACAACCAAATGCTATTCAGAAACGCTTCACTAGCTGAATGCTGATGCCAAAATTATTTAAATTCAAAATACACTGAAAATAGGCAATTTTTTTAATAGCCAGCGAATAGCAAAAGCACAATTTTAGGACACAAACCAACCTTGATAAATTCTGTTGTATATTCCGTGTCTAAAATTTTCTTTTCATTTTTGAAGTAAGAGTTGAAAGCAAAGAGATCAATCTCTACATTTTTGGGACAGTTAGGGGCAGGTTTTCTTGAGCCTCCTGTTATCCTGCATTTCCTTTTCACTAGAATGGAATACTGTTGTTACTCTTGGTAAGATTGCCATCTGGTGGCATTAATTCTATTGTGCAATCATACTTTGTGGTTGGTGGTTTTTTTCTGCCACTTAACTTGCAAAGTCAGAGAAGAGTACCTTAAATACTATTCTTTTATAAGACTCTTACCTTTCAATGGCCAGCTCCTTGTTGGAGAGTTGCTGAACTGTAATCACCACTTTCTTCTCCACTCCCTGTTTAAGCTTGAAATACAGTTTATCTCTATCCTTTGGAACAGGGCTAGAAGAATAGATACATGCTTCAGCACAGGTATACAATGTGAATTTTAAAATACAGAAAAGAGTATTTTCTACATTTCTAATAAATCTGAAGTTTATTAGTTTATCTAAAAAGAGACAACTACACTGCATTTATTCAAGAAAATTGTTTCGACTCAAGTTTTTAGCATCTTGCCCACCACCTTTTCCACTTACACAGGCATACCTTGAGCATTCCTACCTGAAATCATGCATGAAAAAGAAACTAACTTGAAAAGGTACCCTGAATTTTAATCTTTTTAGAGAAAAAACAGATAGGAAAGCTGGAAAAGCAAAACAACAATTTCCTTCTCCTAACAGGTCGTCTTATGAAAAGAGGTCAAATGAACTTTGCTGCAACACAGTGGCTGTACATTCTGAAAGCAGCAGCGTGCTTATTTTCAAAGGTATTTCTACTTTTCCTTTCTGATTACCTAAAATTTCCTTTTCCATCATCTTCCTTGACTTCTAAGGAGACACTGAAAGTGTACACATCACTGTCTGGAGTGGGAAGAACAAAGTCCTTCACGTGGTCAGATGCTTGTTTGGAGGAACGCTTGAACGCTGTGGAGAAACTGTATAAAATCCGACTGACCTGCAGAAAAGCAAAAGAATTCACAGTTTCATCCAAAACAAGAGTATTTCAGATAGGGTACTGGGATGCACTTTTGAAGGTCATAGAAATACTGTTACTTCTCCTCTGCTGAACACAAAGCATGTCTCATATAAGACAAAACACTCAACACTGGGTGTTTAATAACCAAGTCATGCAGTAACGACATCTCCCATTTCCATTCCTGTCACATTCCCTGCTCATGTCATGCTCAGTGAGTCAATATAAACTACAAGATGAGGAATGCAGCTCATTAGAGGACCTGGATACTTTCCAGAGTGTGTAACAACACAACATACAGCTTGTTCTGGCAGATGTCAAAAAACAAGATACCTTTTTTCCAACCTCTATTTTCCCACCCTAACGAGTCCTGTTCTCCTAAACTCTCACAGTTCTTCCTAAAATATCTAGGGGAGAGTACTGCAAAATCAATCTTTGTAATTCAGTCTACGTTGCAACTTTACTTTGAAACATACCCAAATGAGATTTGAGAAATAAAGTATTTGTCTTAACCTTAGGTTTTCTAAATCTTCCCATTAACAGTGCACTTTGGGGTTGTACTGAAATACTAAAAGAAAAAAAATATATTCATATTTGATTGCTAACATATTCTTCAAGGCACTGTATGCCATTTCCCCATCTGAACAACCTCTTAAATGTTGTCGGGTGACTGGTAAAAAGGAAGAGCAGTATTTTAACACTTACAGCCTCTTTGATCTCACAGGAGAAAACGTGGATCTGGAACTCCTCTGTCCCACAGCTGCTCTCAGTAAATGCAAAGCAGTCGCTCTCTGTAGTCCCATTTTGCCCACGCACACAAAACAACACCTTATAGATGGGAAAGGAAGCAATCTCCACATTGCTGGACTGATCTATTATTCTGGTCAGGAAAGGAACAGGGGAGGGAGAGCAAAGGAACAGGTCAGTACAGGGCTACAAAGCTTAGTAAATGCTTCCTGCCATGTTCAGGTGAGTATTAATCACAGATCTAACAGCCCATGCAAAAATCTAAATACCTCCCCAGCTCAGAACCCAAAGGATCGTACAGAAACTTTGACAATGACATTAGGAGTGGTGGCTCAGGGGGAACTGACAGACAGTGAGTTCAAAAGAATAATGGCTACAGCCACAGCGTTCTCCTCTGTCTTTTCACTACTTGTCCGTATGCACATTCACATCAAGGGTCAATAAACATCAGTCACCTGGAACAGAATCCCGTGACAATAAAAATACAGGAGTAATCCAAAGGCAAGAAGAACCTGAAGAGGATCCATCACAGTGTAATATTGGTGGGACACAGCAGGTGGAACCCCACAGGACAGGAATTCAGATACCAGGAATGGACACACTGCTCAAAAATAGCACCAGTGTCACCTGAGCTTTGATGGAGTGCATTATATATTACACATGGGTTCACTTTTCCAGTTCTGTGCATCTTACTGATGTCTTCTGAAATTAAATTTCAAAGGAACCTGCAGGTTTGCTTGCAAAACAACCCTCTTGAATGGCTACAAGGAGTACACAAACAGGTACAGCACACCTAACATCTTGTGTCTGGTGACAGTTGCCATCCTGAAAACCTGCACTTTAATTACCTAATTGAAACAAAACAGTGTACCATGGAAGGAATTTGAATTGCATTCAAAGAGCAAAGTAGAAGAAAATAAACAGAAGGACCTTGAAGCTCCTCTATTTCCTCCACAAGGTGACTGTCAAAGGAGCACAGCTCAGGCAAGGAAGGAAATCTAACTATATCCTTCATGTACCTTGGTATCAGAGCTTACAAGCAAAACCTGTGGATGCACGACTGCTGCAGGTGCGTTTTTAGCACACCGTGATTAAGAACCCTTGACTCTCTCATCACTAATTAAGAGATCCTTCTCACATGGGGAAAGTAAATGTTTTCCAGTGTCTACAGACAGTCAGCACCTGCACCAGGAGGCACACTCAGGTCTGAGCTGGCTTTGGCACTGCTTTCTCAACACATGTACCTTGGAGGGGATTACAGGCTCAAGAGGTTGGTTGGGAGAGCACAGGCACTACCAGCTCTCCCTTTCCAGTATCTCTCTTGTTATCATGTTTGACTGAGAGGCTCTAGAAGGAGCTGCCTTTGCTCACACTGTATGGCACCTGCTACCAACAGCCATGCACTGCAGGATAAATTTGAGCACACATACAAATTTCTTCAAAGGGATTTCTCAAAATTAAGGGTTTTCAGCACAAACCTCAGGCACAAATCCAGTGTAATGGATACCCCATATACTGTAATGCCTGGCCTGTTTTCAGGGGAGAGAGGCGCAGCCTGTTTGTGGGAAGTGGATCTTGCTTCTTTGTTCTTTACTCTGTGTGTGTGCATAAAGTAATATTAAAGTTTCCTTTTCTTCTCTGCATATAATACTTGTATAAAAATTCATACTGCTTCAGTATTGCTAAAACTTTTCCCTGTGTGGGTTTTTTTTGTTTGGTTGTTTTTCTTTACACCCCTCTTCCCTGTCTGGCTGGGTGGACAGGGGGGAAGGCCTCTGTTTTGGGCCTCTGGATACCTGGCATTCAGCGAGGGGTAAACGGCCACATCCAGCAATTCTCACCTCCCTGCGTGAATAACAAAGTCAGAAACCACCTCTGATGTGTCTGCTCAAGTGACAAACCTTACAGAGCCCTCTGGAATGTTTGGAACGTAGAGTGTCACGGGCAGAGGGGCTGGACTTGAGGCCTTCATGTTTGCCATGGCGTGGAGAGCCTCGGGCTCGCTGCGAGGGGCTGACACTTTAGTGCAGCCCAAGTAAGTCAGTTTGTTGAACAACACGCTGTCCTCCTCCCGGGGTTCACCAGGGCAACACGGCCTGGGGGCTGACACTTCTGAAAAAGAACAAACCCCTTCTTTAACCATTTGCTTTTATTTTCACATCACTTTTTTTCTGAACTAGTTCCATAGCAAAGTCTCCTATATTTTCCAGGGATGAACATGAGTGTCAACAGTCCAGCTGCAATAGTAAGAAATCCAACTGGCAGATGAGTATTCATGTGAAGTCTGTTCTGATCCACTGCATGTTGCCAAGTGTGGCATGTGGACAAGTTGCCTCTTGATTCCCTTCAGCAGCACTAGAACACAGCACAGACATACCAAACCTTTCTAAGTGATCTGCTCCATTATTTCTATTTCTTATTACTAGAGCATAATACTTCAATCATAAAGGTTGAAACACAGTTATTCCTATTGGGGCTGGAGTGGGGGAACATATCTACAAGGATTTCTTTGTTCTTGCCAAAGGTGATGTTCTGTTTGAAGCAGGTCAAGCAGGGAGCCAGTAAGGCAAGTTTCTCAAACACAGCATACACATAATTAAGAGATGGGTGTTTCCACTTCACATAAACTGTCTTATCCTATCACAAAACCTTCTTTCTTTTATTTACCAAGAGGTGCTACAGGAACTATTTGTCAGAATACCACAGAAATGCTGTGCATGCTATTTAGGGAAAAAGAATTCTATTTAAGGCATACAGAGACGGCCAGATCCTTGTATTCCTATGGAAAACATATTTTTATATTGTAGCTTTATATACATGTATATATAAATACTTCAACATATTTTATGAAAAGTTTATACAATACAGTATACATAAAGAGCTTTCAGTTCTCCCCTTTTCACCAAAACTTCAAACACCAGAAAAGTACCACAATGATTCCTATATCCAATCCAAATCTGGCCTTACTGCTACCTGGCTCCAGGACCAGAGCTGAACAGTGTATCAGCATGTTCAGGGTACATTTCATTTGCAGGCAGCACTGCCAAGGAGCACTGCCCTGAGAGTCCTGGTACTCCAGCAACTCCAGCCCTACTGTCAGCACTGTCCATTCAGCAAATCATATGGTCCTTAGTTCCAGCTCATGCAGGGTTGGAGGCAAAATGAAAATTATCAACCAGAGCAACACAGAGTATCAATCTGATCATCATCCAGTTCTCAACTAATAACAAGAGGAGGCCCCAGGATACTCTCCAGCAGTTTTGGAAGGAAGCTCCAGGAAGCTTTATATTCATTTTAACTTGAAGAAAATAAAGAAAACCCCTGCCATGTGTGATTAAGGGGGGAAGCACTCAGGCAATACCTGTGGTGGAAGGGTCTAAAACAAGGTGCAGAGATGGTGGGCTTGCTTGCCCTGCTGGGCCATCTCCAGCTGCCTGGCAACTGGCATCACCAGAACCTTCCTGGAGAGCAGTGACATACTGGTTCTTCTCAGAATCCCTCAGGATCTCTTCCATTGCCTTCTCCAACTGATCATCTCCATTTGAAAATACCTGCAAGCACAAGGAAGTGGATGTTTTTTAAAGGTACTTGTAGTTTTATTTTCACTATTTTTCAAACATACAGCAAAAGTTAAGAAACTTTGCTGGACAATACTCTAAGAATGAAAAAAATTAAATCACATATAATCCACTGTCACAGTCCATTACATATTATGTACATGTTCTCATTGCTAATCCAACAACTATCCATCAGACAACTACAGACTTTTCTCAGAGTAACACGTTTGTGTATTCAGATCATCCATTCAGAACAAAGACCAACAGACTACCTAGATCAGTCTTAAAGAAAATTTTACTGTCTTAGTCACAGCCAGTCCATTTCAGTTGTTTCATCAATTGTCCCACACATAGGAGGGGTGAAACTCTAAGGAAATGGCAAAACAATGGCAAGGCAAACCCCCAGAAAAAAACAATACAGCCTTGCACAAGTAGCAGCTTTTCAGACAGAAGAACCAAGGCCTAAGCTGCATCATGGATCCTGAATCCACGAGGATGGACCCAGATTCCTGCCCCTTTCCAGACTTAAGAAGCAGCTATTGTTTAATACAGACAGAAATCATGGCTATAAGTAATGCCACAGAGTTCTGCAGTGACAAACCAAGCACTTACTGTCATTTCAAGGGGAACACATTCCTGTTGTTCCAAATGGATCAAAACCAGTAAATCAGCTACTCCAAGTCAAGTGAGGAAATGTGTAATTAACCAATCAGCTGCCATCCAACTGCTAAAATATTTTGTTATTTAGAGGTAGGAATCTTTTAGGAAAGGTCTTAGTCATGCCTAAAGTAGCACTAAGCAGGAAAACTAAATTAAAAACTAAAATCCAAGACCCTCTGTGGTCCAGTCTTATACACACTAATTATATGAAGATAACATTGAGTCTCTGGTCCCTAAGGAACCGAATATTTCTCAAGCTGTAAACTAAAGCTCATTCTTTGAAAAGAACTTTTCAGCCCTTTACTAATGTATAAACTCACAGAGTATCAACAAAGCTGACCCTCAAGAAGTTATTAAAAGATAACCTGAACTGCCACTTGTGAATAGTTTTGCTTAATCCAAGCTGTTGATTTCACTGGGAATGAGCAAGGACAAAAATTACAGTCTAAGAATCAGCTCAAGCACACACAGATATCTTTAATTACATATTCAAAAGAAGCTGCAATCTTTTGATCAATACAAATCCTGCTACATATTTTAAAAAAAGCCACAGCAAACCTTTAGCTGAGGTTTTTCATCTTTTCCAGAGGTATCCTCAGATTGCTGATGAACCAAGACAAACTCTTCATTAATCAATGGTGATACAGCTTCAGGAATCCTACTGGCTTTGCTAAAAGATGTTTTGACTTCCATCTCAGGTCAGTATTCTCCTTCTGACACCAGAAACTAATAAAGAAGGAAAAATAATAAATAATGAGTTTTAAAGTTGTACACTGTATGTTAATAGGAATAATATCAAGTTATTGTGGAATAACATAATACCCAAAAATACAGTATTGTATTATACTACATTCTCAAACTCTAATTTCATTGGTGTAAGGAATCTTGGGATTTTTATGGTGGTCCTTAAAAATCCTATGATTTAACAGCAATGGCTGTTATCTCTGTGTAGAGATAATAAATGAGGAAGTCCACCTCAGAGTTTTCACTTCCTACTTTTACTCTTCTGGAGTTTGCTCCCCACCCCTCCCCAGTTCCTGCCCTTGGCTCTCCCTCATACAGGTGTAATCCTTACCCAAAGTGGCTCACACGTCATGTGAAGACACAGACTACCTGAACAGCATCTTTCCAGAAACTAAATACCAAAGTGTATGCTCTCCACATAAAAACACATTTAGCAATCAACTCTGTTAGGGGCTTTTATCATCCTCTAGATCTCCAGATGAAGTCAAAAGTGATACCACGCCACAATCACATCCTCCTCAGGAGATTTCCTTGAAACCACGTGCAGCAGTTAAAATTAACCACATCAGTTTAAAAAAGAATAGACAACAAAACTAAGTATTATAGAAACAAAGAACAAGTTTTCCCTTGTCTGCACAACAAAAAATAAACCTAGAAACAAAGGGGAAAAAAAGGAGAATCATGATCAGCCTCTAAATTACCTGTTCATATAGAAATACAGAACCAAAGTCATTCTTAGCACTTCAGCACGAGGACATATCCTGTACATGTCCACCAAGTAAAGACAGTATCACCTACTTTAACTCAACGTCTTCCCTGATTGCTTAGGGAATGAAGAGTTAGAATGTAGAACACTGGATATTAGACTTTTGATATTTTCTGTGCCAAAAAGCAGAATATGTATCTTCAGCTAGACCTGATAAAGAGCATGCACTTCCGGATTGGGTCTAATTCCATTCCAGTTTCCTGAAAAATACTGCTCTGGTTAAGTGCTGGGATTTATTGCGCTTAAGACTCATATTTCAGGAGAGTCACAGAAGCAGAGGGAGAACCAACCTGCCCCTGTCACCTTTGCCATGCTGGCCAGGGCCCAAGGAGGGCAGCTCAACCCATGTCAGCTGGGAGCAGGAAGAAGGGTGGGTTCAGCCTCACTCTGCCACTCCCAACAGCACCACCAAGCAGAACCGGGAGCAAGAGGAGAAAACTAGTTCAGCTCCAGCTACAGGGAACCACAGAAACAGCATAAGGACAAACAGACGTGCACGCTCTCCACCATCCTGAGCAGGTGCTACTTATGGCAGCCACACGAGGAAGTTCAGCAATTTCAAACCACAAAACAGGTGTGGGTATTACACAACTTTCAGTAATATTTTCTATCATTTTTGACTCTACAAGTCAACCGGCTTTTGCTCTCTCAGAGACTTGCAGAGACATTGCTACGTGCAGCTCCACAGAAAGCTCTCCCTCCTCCCTAACCAAGGCACAGATTCACCCACCAACCCAGTGAGAGAATTATCCATGGAAATCCCAGAGTAACTGAACAACAAGTTCTTCAGATAACTGACTTGTATGGCAGAGAAACTCAAGACAAGAGCCACTAAGCAATAGCTATAATATTCAGAGAGTGGTTACAAATTTGGATCAGCAGTTGAGCACAGTCTGATGTCTGTCACATCTCCGGACTAAGCATGAACTCAAGGAGGAATATTCTCCTGAAAGATGATACCATCTGAGCTCCACCCAAGCCTAGGCAATGGATTCACCACTGGAGTGTTGTCTTTTTAAAACATCTTTGCTTTAAAGATCTTCCTGGCAGAAGCAAGACAAAGTTTTAATGCACATGATTTTAAGTACATTACAGTTTTTAATTTTGTGGGGTTTTTAACAAATGTTACAGAAACACTGCTGAAGAGATTGTCTGCAATTAACAGCAAGACAGCTCAAAATAGTAAATTCAAAGTAAATCCTCTATATGAAAGTGAAGGTCCAGTATTACAGAACTCTTGGCAGTCAATGAAAGGCAACCAATTGTGGTCCCAAATACAGGCTATCCTGAGGAATCATTAGCTCTGCAGGGCCATCACCACTGCAGGAGGCAGCAGAGGTGACTGTCAGCCACAGCAGCAACAAAGGTTAATGCTGCCAGAGGCTCCTCTCCCTCCCAGGGCACACCAGCTACTGCTGGGGGTACTGAGGATGACAAAGACAAAGCCTCACCACTACTTCCAGCACATCTGCTGAAAGGAGGCATGAACATCTCCTATTTTGAGAGTTTGTGTTTCAGTCTTACTTAAGTTTCTTTTTGGAACTTATGGGAGAATAAAGCAGAATCAATGTAAGATGGTTCTATCAATTAACAAAGCCAAGTGCAGGCTGCTAACATTAGTGTGCCACCAGTTCTTTGTGCAACGAGGTAAGAACCAACAGGCACACTGTGAACTGTCAAATGTTTCCTGTAGCAGTAGTTTGATAACAAAATGTATCATTTGCAAAGCCAAAGAAAATTATGATTATGCAGCTAGAGAAGCACACTGACAGACACAGTATTTGTTCTTGCCCTATGTGGGTAAAGGCAGTTTAAGAGAACTCTCACTTCCCTGATTTTCATCTGAAAGACAGAGGAAATATTATAAAAACCTTAGATGACTACAAGCTCCTCACTCAGATTAGACACTTAAAAGCATACCAGATACATTCTTGCAATTACTTCTGAGTTTTAAGGCCTTTCAGGTTTTGAAGTGTACTCCAAGCTTGTCTTTACAACCAGCTTAACCCACCACAAGCCAGTGCAGACACATGTGTTTCCACACACAGCCCTCTTAGCTGAATGAACTAGCACCTCAGAATCCCTAATTTCAGCCTGTCATTACAGACTGCCCCAACCTGCCACCCAGTGTCATTCTCTGAATCCCCTCTATCCTACTGCAGTACAAAGCAAGCCACCTGACTTTCGGTTTAGTAGTAGAACACGAGCACAAACAGGTCAGGCATTTTGGAAAAGCTTTACACACCATATTTTAGGATCAGTCTTTGACCAAAAATAGGTTTTAGTGCCCGAGACAAATTAGGGACCAAAAATTACGAACAAGTCATTTTTTCAAATTAAACAACTTCAACTCTGACATGAACTTTAGTCCAGAGTGTAACTATGTCTCATAAGGATTACTGAGATTTACACCACCTTAAGTAGTAAGCTACTTAAAGAGAAATATTTTCTATTTTTTCAATATAAGCCCACATGATCTAATACTTCAGCTAAACACTTCTGAGGAAAAGCAGCAAAAATAATACAAATCTCTCCAAAACAATCATGCATTAAAGTTATTTGAGGAAGAAAGAGACTAGAACATCTGAAGGGGGTTTTTTTATTCTTTAGTAACAAGAAGAGAGAGACACATTCTGGGCTTTCCAGTCACCTCCAGTCAGTGGACGATTACTGCCATTCCCCTTCTGTCACTAGCTCTATTCCTGTTGAGGACTCTGTAAGAGGACTTACTCCTTTTTCACTAATTCCTGAGTTATGCACTTCAGCTCCCCCTTTTCCTACAAATGAAAAGAACAAACAATAGTGTCAACTATTAGACTCATACAAAAATCTAAGAACAGACCCCTACTTCTACACTCAAACATGTCTCAATTTTTCATCATCCTTTCAGATGAAAACCTTAAAGAATGTAAGAACTGCTTTCTGATGGCATCAGTGAGAACACACAGACAGTTGTACAGTTGGGTTTATTCCCTGAAGGCAGCAGCAGACCATCCTGGCACTGAATGCTGGCTCAGAATCCTGAGGAATGGGGTTTAGCCTTTGTTTTAGCAGTTTGAAGTTTCTGGGAGGGCAGCAACCAGAGAGGGGCTGAGTCAGGGACAGGAAAGGCAGCAATGTGATAACATCAGCTACCTCAGCTCCAAGTCCAGGGCCATAGTTGAAGCTGTTAGTGCAGTTTAGTTCCAAATGAAAAACACAGCCTCTGTTCTGCCAACACTGCATCGGGGACTGAAACCTCGGAGCAGATGGGACCTTCCCGCACCACCAGAGGCAGGAGTCAGAGCTGCTCCTGCACCACCACCTTCACAAAGACAGCAACAAATTGTGCTGTGAAAGTTTCTCTTCACAGTAGGAAACGCTGGGCAGTAGGTACTACTGTAAGGTACTACTATTACTACAAAAGAAGGACCTTGAACAGTCCTGCTACTTCCTATAGAGGAGGTAACCTCCCTCGATACTTTGGTGAACAGTATCACACAGGAAAAAACAAAAACAAAAAACAAACCCAGCAACAAATACACAGGAGGAAATTTTAAGTAACACCTACAATGATAAAAAGATAGGTTTTTTTTAAGTAACTGTTTCAAAAAAGGTTTTCTAACAGAATTTCAGACTAAAGGATTTCTGAGATAAGAAGAAATTAATCAGACACTTATAAGGGAGGGTGGTGGAGGTATTGGTATGTGAATCTTGCTCCAAAAAATATGATAAGCTGCAGGAATAACACAGTGACTGAAAAAAAAGCTGTTGCTTTTCTCTGTGAGCTTTATTGTGTACTTTTGGTCAAGTCAATCACTCTGATGTACATCAGTTCCAAGTGTTTTGTTTATACAAAGATAATTAAGCCATACTACTTGGAATACAGGTGTTTTGGGACCAGTGACCAGAAGTTAAGACACATACGTACAGTACTAAGCTTCAGAAGCTTCCCCACTTCGGCCCAGAAAGGCACTGCAGGGTCACTGCAGATCCCTTCACAGTGTAGCCTAAGTGGCTGAAGAGCAAGAGATGGTGCAGAACAGCAATCACAGAAGATCCAGGTGGATTCAGCACCGCATCAAAGCAGGAGGCATGAGACAGAAATGCTTTGATTCCTTCCCTCCATAACTCTTCCACGTATTTCACATTAAATCCTTCAAAAACACTCCCATACAGAACACAAGTACTTGGGTAGGGCATGTATGTCCATGGGACTGTGGGGTCGAGCAGCTCAGGACAAGGTGCTGCTGGCAACACCCCCCACTGTCCCAGGAGAAACAGTCAAGGGTAGAGCCACTGGCTTTCCAGAAGAAAAACACCTTTGAGACCTGATCAGGTACAAAAACTTCCTCACTTTATTGGTCTCCAAAAGTAAATACCAATTTTTAGATGAAAGTCACCAGGCATTTTTATGTTTACTTCCAGTTTCTGTTCAACAAATATTCAAAAGTTACTGCTCAAGTGCCCTGTTGATTTGGGGGGAAAAAAATTATAGGTTTTGTTTCAGCATTATACCTACCCTGGAAGAACTATAAAATGTAGAGCTTTGAAAAGACAACAGGAAGATACTGTTTCACTGTTTCCTGTAAGCAACAAGAAACATGTGCTAAAAGGAAGCTTCTTGCATGCTTGAAAGGAGGCAAACAAGAGCAGGCTAATTAATACTATCTTTTATTAAACAAAATCAGGTCCTGAACTAGACAGGCTTTCAAAGTTGTACAGTCTGACTGTCAACCTCAAACCACAGAAAATAATACTGGGAAGTAAGTTGTACCTATTTTCAGAACTCGGGTTCCTCAAGAGAATCTGTGGGACATTTCTGAAGAGGAAGGTTCAACAGAGCCATGCAGAAATTCATCTTCTGGTCAGAGAAGTCTGAAGGAGAAATACACCCCAAAGGGCACAGTTTATTCTCATTTCTGAGCTACAGGATGCAGTGTAGGAGAGCACCAAAACCCTCTACTCTAGCGACCGAGTGGACACAGATGCAAAAGAAAATCGTAGGTGTCATAAAATGTTTGTTTAAATCCCACTAACAACAACGGCACTCTGATTTCATCTTTAATCTCAACTTCTCTTCGTGTCATCTTTACATAAGAAACTGCCTATGCTCATGCTAGCTACTGCTTTATTACCCATAAATTGTTTCCTGGTGTCTTATCTCTGACAGTGAAACACTGTGTAAAGCACATAAGGGAAAAAACAAACAACCGTTTATTTGGCTTACTGATACTATTTTCCGAGATCAAATTTAAAATGCAGTGATACGGCTCTTCATTAAGTTAAAATACACACACATGTATATAAAAAAAGCCTTATGTCTAAGAAAGCACTGTTAAAAGTCTTTTCAAAATTTAAAAAAAAAAAAAAAAACACAACGTAAAAAACTCCACAACTAGAATAACCACTAACTTATTTTGGCAACAGTGTCCTCTGAGAAAGCAAACCTCCACTATGCAGGCAACAGCAAATAATTAGTCTGCTCATGAATGGCAAACTGTTTGGAATTGTTGTACTCGGTGCCTGGATACAGAGGTTTTTCCAGACTTTTTTTACAGGTCCATCTCATAGCCAAGGAATAAGAGTATAAGGAAAACAAAAACAAAAGACAACTACAAAAACAAGCCAATGTCTGTTTCTCCTTCAAAAACATACTGTATCGGCATCTTCTCAAAGAAATGATAAGCAGCAGTTGTCAAAACACACCTCAGTGTCAATAATGAGGCATTATTATTAAGCAGCTTCCCTGACTTGAACCTCTGGATTACACACAGACCATGAACCACTTACACAGTCATAGTCTGGAGTCACTGGAAGGGTAAATCACTGGGTTTCTCTTAAATTTAAGATCATCAAGGTGAAGAACTCTTCCAGAGCAACAGTGGGCAAGTGGTTGGTACTGAACTGGAACACAACTCTATTTATCCCCTTCCAAAGAGTACAACTCTTTTACAACAATTAGAAACAAGCGCAAATACAAAGGCTTCTGCTACTCTGGAGATGTTACCAGTCTTCATGTGTATTTAAAACTTAAAAAAAAAAAAAAACACACACTTTATACATCAAGTTCTGGCAAACAGCTTTACCATTTTAAGCAGTAGCTCATTCTGTCTCAAGGACAAAACAAACAATGCAAATAAAGCAACATTAACACACCTTCAAAGTTTCTCTGACATCAACACTAACACTTCAGCTTCCTGAGCCTGTAATTTTTGTCTTTGGAAAATACAAAATAGCAGCTAAAAGTACCTATTTCTCATAGCTGGAGTTTGACAAACTCAAGTTGCTTATTTTTTCCACTGCTATGTGATGCTTGCAGGCAGCATTCAAATTGAAACTCACCCCCAGCCAAGTTACTGAATGGCCACTTGCTCAAAAACATGACCTATTTCCAGAGGAAACCAGAAGCATAATACAACCCTTGCTTTAAGGATGATTATTTAATGGTTTATTCCCCAACTGTAAAAACAAGTGTAGCTCTAATACAGTCAATGGAACAGCCTCTCTCCATTAAAGATGCTGGCTATTTCAACGAGGTATTTTCTGCAGAAGCTCCTATTTCCAGAAATAATTCCATGATGTAAGGCACAGGAGACCATATGGAGCAGCAGGGAGGGGGGGGACATGGAGCAGAGACACCTTCAGAGTAAGGCAAATCCTTGCTCCTCCAAGTGGCTCCCAAGTGGGAGCAGGAACAAGTGTTACCCTGAGGTTAGCAACACACATCCTGGAAATATTAGGTTTGGCAGATTTAACTTGCGCTCAGTATTTTGTTCCTGAGCTCACAAGGTACTTTTTACAACCAACCAGACACACTATTTCTCCAAAGCTGTCCACCTACAGTCAGTCCAGCAGTGGTCTTGGGATGCATTAGACAATGGGTCACACTTTTCTAATCTCATTTTCTTTAGATACTTTTCTAAATCTCAAATCTTTCCTTCTAATAGTTGTCAAAGGCAATCCTGAGTTGTAGAAAAGCAGCAACACCAACCTCTAGTTTTTTTTATACTTCAGTTAGATTTTCCAAAACTGCAAGGACTATGAGTTTTGATTTGACAGCCACCTAGACTTCTACTGCTGCTGTATCATAAATGTAGTTTCAACAGTGTCCCCAATACTTTATAAGCAAGAAAAACATTTCTTTTATAGTACGAAACAAAGCCAACTTTCCTCATAAAAAGAAAGTACTCCCACGTACATTAAAAACAAATACTTCCATATATACTTAACATCCTTTAGGATCACAGCTAACATTTTTACATTGTCACTTAACTATTTAAATATCTAGATATAACATGAAAAGAAGGAGAAATCACAGTTAAAGACCAAGCGAAACTTGAAAGTTACTTGCTTGACATTGAGAAATACAGAAAGGAGTACCTGACAGTTAAAAGCCACACCAAATGCCCTCCTTTCTAACACACACAGTGAAGTGCACTGGTTCAACCACCACCCTCATTTTTATTTGGCCAGTGAATTCTCAACACCCTCTGCATGCCAGAACTAATCTGCTGCCAGTCCACATTGCTGGGGCAACTTTTATAAATACATTGTGATGCAGCTTTGCTGTTAATTCTAAAGGCCTTGACAGGTTTTAGAGAATGGAAATTCGTAACAAAACAGTAAGGCCATTTCCTTAATATAAAGGCAGTGTGTTGAGACAATTTCTCTGTGTGACCAACTTCACCAATCAAATTATTCCAAATTCATTCTGTAATTCAAGGAAGAACTAAGGCCTGGAAAGGTGCTATGAAAGAAATCAACTGGCCCCTTTAGAAAAACTTGCTCATTCTGTTATTAAACAATGAAAAGCATTTTATAGCTCTAACCTAAAGACTTCCCTGAAGGAATTGTCCTTCAAAGCTGTAAGTATCTGAAAAAGTTAATCAAAGAAAGATGTTTCTACTGCAGTGCCTGCAGTTACCACCACATTCAGACCCATGGACAGGGTGTGTACATATGGTCACACTGTCTACCACCTTCATTTTTTAGCAAATGCTATGCACAGTGTTACCTTCCAAACATATTTCACATCAGACCCTGAAAAGCTCAAGTACCTCTTAAGCTTAGCATTTCCTCCACAGACTGCCTGAAAAGCTGAATAAGAGAACACATGTGCTCTTTTTCCAAGACACAATTTCTCTTCTTTTCATCTCAGACACCCATAACGACCAGAATTTATTTCCCCTCCTAAAGGATTAAAGTAAAAATTAGCTTTCAAAAGAACAAATCAACAAACCCACATAATCAAGAGACAGGTCTGCTCTTTCAATCACTCTGTTTTACATTCTTGTTTTAAAACCCCTTTGAAGCTGCTAACAAGCACATTTCAAGGTATTACAGAAAAGACCCACAAAAAGCCACTTTCAATCAATGATTACAAGATATAAATTTATCTGGGGCTGCCTAAAGAAGTTTTGGGTTTGTTTTTGCAGCTTTTCTCTAGTCATCAAATTTGATAAGTAGAATTGCTTTAAATGACAAAATCTATGCTTAAAACATCTCAATAAAAAACTACTTTTTAGATCCTTCTCAGGGTGAAACTATCACTGGGCTTAAAAAAAAAAAAACACACAAAAATTTTTAAATATTTTTTTCAATAAATGAATTTAGCCTCTTGGCCAGATTACCATTATGCAGAGCTTATGCACCTCATTTATTAAATTGAATGAGTCTCATAGATTATTTTTGGTGTAAGCCTCAGGTTAATCCAGAACAGTCTATACAAAACACACAGTAAGCTCTTGTTGCAGAAATACAGCAAAAATAACACAACACAGTTGCTTATATAACTGCAAAAAGCTGGCAAAAACACATTAGAGCCCCCATTAATTTTCTTGATGTTATTTTCTTGTCTCATATTAGCCAGAAATCATGAACAAGCCCAGATTCTGTCGAGACAGGCCATCTAGAGTAGCCTGAATTTTAAGTGTTATATCGTCTTTCTGGTTTGATAAATTCACCTGATTGCATAAAACAAGAAAACCTGAGAAGCCAAAAATCTGTGATTCCTATGCCTTTTCTCGCCTTTTTTTTTTTAATCACAGTGTCTCTCTCAGGACTTCAGAAAGCTTCCCAAATACAACCACTGTATTATCAGTTTCAACATAAATGATGTGTGGTTTTCATTAAATGTAGATGTGAAAACTTACTATCGATGTTTACATTCTGAATACTTCCCTAAAACATTTTTACTTCTGGAAACAAAGAGAGGAAGTTACAGGCAGTTAATCTAAAACAAAAAAGCACAGAAACGTGCAGGAGTAGGAAAGGTTGTACTCCATGAAGTGGTTACATAAGCCTCTCCTATCCACAACCACGTTTTTATCAGCCTCAAGTTCTGACAGATTAAACACAGTACAAGCTACCAAAATGTCAAACAGCTGAGAGATTGCAACCCCCAAAGGCAGAATGCCCCAGAGACAAAGTGGGCAGAGCTGCCCCACCAGCAACAAACCCCTGGAATAAACACAGCATCTTCACCACGAAGAATGCAAACCCAGAAGACAAAGCACCCCAGCATCACCACCCACCCAAGGCAGAGCTGAGCCTGGGCAAGGTCACCGGCTGGCTGCTGAGGAGCCCCAGGGGAGCCCATGGCACCTCACACCCACTTGGTGGGAGCTGTACAAATAACACAACTGCTGCTTCCACGCTCCCCAGAAAGACCCCAGGAGGTCACTGACTGCCAGGAAGAACAAAAAACACAATCACAGAGGCCAGGGGGGAAAACAGGGAGGCAGTGCTGGAACAAGGATCACTTGTGTTTGTCTTATTACACACTTTGATTTCTGTGGCTACTATCAAAAGTTCAATACTAAACCACACTCCAGTCTGACTTTCTGATGTCTTAATATGATGAAAGAAAAGAAGCATCAGAAAGGGTAAGCTACAATGGTCAAAGGCAAATTAACACTACAATTATGGAGAACTTCCAACTTCACGTTACTGGTTTGGAACTTGCCAAAGGATTTTCTTGGACATTCTGATCAAGTCTTTCCATTCTCACCCCTCATGGTTTTTATACATCTCCACAGCAATAAACAGTAATAACTAACATTCAGAACAATGTAAAAATCAGTTACTGACTTTCATTCCTTACTCCTGTTTCCTCAAAACCATGTAACCATTACCTCCAAGAAGAATTCTAGCTACTAGTTCCTTATTTCTTCTAAGTTTATACTGCCAGTACTAATTATTAATTATGAGGATCAAGTATAGCAAGGATAAAAAAAGCTTTTTTGTGATAGAAATGTATCTCTATGACCAAGCACAAACTCTGCCTCTATGAACAGAGGGGATCAGTATGTCCAAGGGCCAGTCTTCACCATGTTGCCTGATTCAAGTTCCAATTCCAGTCCCAATTTGAGTCTTACTCCCAAAACAACCGGTGGCACACACAAAATCTCTCCTTCAGCTCCAGTGCTGTTCTGCAAACCAACACCTCATGTGGAAAAGGCTGGTACTTCCAAATCACAGATATTTCAGTAGTATCTGGAAGATGTAGGAGGGAAGCAGCACCTTAAAAAAGTTGCAACTCTTCCCACCTTTCCCTGCTTGCCCACATAAGGACCTAAGTGATTCCAACAGCCAGGAGCACACAGCCCAAACCAGCACTGGGCACAGCTGCCTCTGCACTGCTGCCACCAACCAGCTACTTGAAAGTTCTCTGACAAATAACAGGAAATAATGAAAGTATACACCAGTGGAACAACAGCAAACAAAGGGTTCACAAAAAGGAATTTAAAAAACCCCATTTTCTGACGCATGCATTTCAGACAGCTCAGTCTAAATCATATAATCTTAGGTTTTCAGTAACAGCTAATTAAAGAAAAAACAAGTTGCTATGGAAAAAATGCCAGTTTGCAGCATACAAACTCTTACTACAGGGAAACATCAATATCTTACTTAAATACAAAGAAAAAGCCTCTCAATTGTTTTCAAATTTTAGCCAGCTACTGAATTTCTCCACCTACTTCTAAATTAAAATTCTGGCTCTTGTATTTTGCATCTAAATGCACACCCAGACAATGCATTAGATTAAGAATATTTTCATCTTATTTCCACACTGATTTGACTGCAAAGGCCTGAAAAGGTACAGCAAAGTGTTATTCATAAGTTCAAATTTGGGGGGAAGATAAAGAGCCAAAAACAAAGAAAAATAACACATACATACAATATTTGTACACAATACACGACTATGTGTATTAGAACGTATCTGTGCATCTCAGCAAAACATTTTGTCTCATTTCAGAAAAAAACACAATATTTGCATACACAATAGAAGCAAAATTAAAACCATCTTAATTATTAAGCCGAAATAGGAGATAACAAGACTCTAGATCTCTGCAAAATAAAGAAATCAAGTCAAAACATCTACGTTGAACTACTTTAAACTGTTTTCCACTGAAGGAACTTCAGAAAGTGCAGATCACAACAGAATTTATAACCAAAACATCCAAACCCACATCGAGACAGGCCACGTTGACACCACTGAGGCTGTAACACCACAAGGGCAACTGCACTGAAGAGCAGAGTGTTCAGTGTAACTCCTTTTTAAATAAAACTCTGTTGGGAACAGGGCAGGAGACTCATTTCCAGTTGAGATAGATACTTTTCTTGTCAATTATCAAAATTAACAATTAGTTCACACTGAAGGTCAATCCTTTGAATAAGATTCTCAGATAAAGCCTCAACTTCTGCTCTTTTTCCTCCCAAAAGGAAAAATAAAGTCATATTCAAGGAGAACTGCAACAGAGCAAAAGACAGCACAGAAAGCATTTGCAATTTGCATTCTACCAGAAAAAAAAATCTGGTTAAGGCACAGAGAACAGACAGGACCTGATCTGAAGGCACAACTACTTAACTTAGCTCAGCACCCTGGAAGTCCAGAGGTTTAAGACTCACCACTGACAAGAAGTTGAGGAAGGAAGTTAAGGTATTGATCACTAGAAACTTACACATGCACACCTTGTAATACAAAACTTGCCATACAGAAGTTCGGTGATAAAAGAATAAATGTGTGTATATGTATATACATATATACACACAAAAAAAATGTAAGACATTCTAAGAGCTGTTTTTATTTGCCTGCAAGGGAAGACAAGGAACTGGTCAGGAATGGTTACTCAGAACTGAATTAGCAGTCCCCAAGTTTGATAGCAAGTGCTGTTGTCAGGCACATGGTGCTGATTTCAGCCCTCACCTGTGCCACCGACACACTGTGACATCGAGCAAGCCCTTCTAAGGCCAAGAGGAACACAGAAACCAGACTCAGCCATTGAACAAAAGGCCCTCAAGGTCCACCTTTAGAGTCAGATACTGACTGAAATCCTGTTCTGACAATTTATTACTTCTAAAAAACACCTTTCCCTTTTCTTTCTCCTGCCCTTCAACCTCTTCTTTCCTACTTAGAAATCATGTGAGATACACTAGGAATTTCAGCAATTAAGCCAGGAAGTTGTCCACCATCATCACTAATGAGCTTCCCAGTTTGAGAGTTTACCAGTAGCCCAATACAAAATGAAAGATCACATTTGTAAGGCAAATGTGCAGACTGTAACTTTACCATTAATTACCACAGTTACTGAACTGTTTTGCATAAAAAGGTAACTCCACTTGAATACCTTTCTACCATACCAGAAACCAACTCAGAACTCCCAAGCATGCTAAAACTCTTGCATCTAGTCCAAACATACCAAAGCCCTGTTTGGAGAGGACAGCCACACGTGTGACTGACATACCAGTGACTGTAACCGAGGGTTCACTGTGGGACCACTGGCATCAGAACATCAGCGCAAATTACAACACTGAGGCCAGCCTGGAACCTGCAGGGCAGCATCCAGCACATGCTGAGCATTTACACCAGCCAAGAACTTCGTTCCACACTGTTTACACAGGCTGCAACTCAAAAACTCATTCCCTTATTTTTTCTTGAATAAAAAGGTACTTCAATTTCCAAAATTTTTGTTTATTCCAATGACTTCTAAAATGGATTTATGCATCAGCCAAAAAAATTAACATCAACTGAAAGCACTTATGTACAGACAGCTTTAAGTTTTTCTCCACCCATCTTGCTGCTAAATATCAACATCTCATTTTCAACTACAATGCACAAAAAGAGAATGGCATGCAGTGAAGCAGTAAATTTCTACCAGGAGTTAATTATTTTAATGATAGGGGGGAGAAAAAAGAAAAAGAAGAGAGGTGTGGTTCGTTTTTCTCTTTGTTTTGTCTCCTTGGCACCAAAGTACAACTTGCATTCTACATGTCAGGCAGAACTCACCCCCTTATCACAAGAGCCAGACCATGCTCACTGATTGCTTAAGGGAAGTGACATCTTTGAGTCAAACATCTCCTGCTGAGGTTAGAATCATTTATTAACCACAACTTCAACCAACTTCGAAGTTCTACACATTTACAAATGCGAGTTTTGATCTCTGCTTCAGAAGCATCCAGCAGGCAGACAGAGGAGAGGCTGCCCAAGAGGAACCCAGAGACATAGGCTGTGCATGAAAGGATGGCACCAGGAAAAATCAACACCCAGCTGGAGCTCAAACTACCAAGGGATGCAGGGCAACAGGGAATGGCCTTGTGTACTGGCAGGAGAAGGCAGGCTAAGGAAGCAGCTCTTTCTGCTATGGGGTACTGGGGACCTGCTGACAAAGCACATGGAAAAGGCTGACATACTCAGACCCTTTTTTGCCCCAGTTTTCACTGGTAAGGTCCACCCACAAGCCCTGAACCCAGCAGCAGGGTCTGCTGGAGTAAAGAATTACTTCCAAGGGAGGAAGATGAAGATAGGAAGTACTACAAGAAATTGGAAACACACAATCTACATTACCAGATGGGATGCAGCTAAGAAGCCTGAGGGAGCTGGCCAATGTCAGAGAGATACCACACTAACACTGTTCTAAAGGCCATGAGTTTGGGAGAGGTTTCTTCTGAATAGAAAAAAGGCAATCATACCCAACTTCAAGAATAGCAAGGAGGAGGATCCAAGCAACTACCCATCAGCCAGCCTAACCTAAGTCCATGAGAGGACTACAGAGCAAATCCTCCTGGAAGCTATCCCTGTGTCCAAGAGGGGCAAGCAGGTGATGGGGAACAGCTAGCACAGATTGAACAAGGGCAAATGATGTCTGATGAACACAACAGCTTACTGCAAGGAAACAACTGGCTTAGCAGCTGATGGAAGAGCACTGAATACAGAAGGCCATGCACAAGAGTTTCCCACAGTATCCCTGCAGCCAAACTGGTGGGACAGGCACTGGGTAAGCGAGCAGTAAGGCATTCTGGAATTTGACTTGACTGCTTGGCTGAAGGAAGAGCTGTCAGCAGTACCAAGCCCAGTACAATTAGTTACAGTCACATCCTCTGGGGACCATCACTGAAACCATGAGGACCAACTGATGCCTCTATTAATCACCTGGATGATGGGACAGGGTGAATCCTCAGCAAGTTTTCAATGACACCAAACTGGAGAGGTCAGGGCTCCTGTTCAGAGGGAACTGGACAGGCTGGAGAAAGGCACTGGGAAGACCTTGTGGAGTTCAACGAAGGCAAGTGCTGGGTGCTGTACCAACAACAGAACAACCCCCGGGACAAGACAGGCTGGACTCCAACTAGATGAAAAGTGACTTTTGCACAAAAGAACCCGGAGATCCCAGCAGGCAAAAATGACCAAAGGAGGCAGCAGCAAAGGCAGCAGAGCACAAGTTGGGCTGTTTGCAGCAGTTCAGGCAAGGATCCCTCCTGTGCTCAGCCCCTGGGGGACTGGGCCCAGTTCTGGGCTCCCTGGCACAGCACTGACTGGAGCACATCCAGTGGCTGAGCTGGGCAGGCAGCAGGAGCATAGGGTGGGCAGGGAGAGGCTGGCAGAACTGAGTTTGCAGTTCGGTCAAGAAAAGAGCTCTGAAGAATCCTTCTTGCTGTCAGCTCTCTAATGAAAAGACGAAGAGGAAAGATCTGAAGGCTTGGAATGGTGCACAGTGACATGACAAGAGGCAGCAGATGAGCTGGAAAGTAAATTCCAAGTAGCTTAAAGGGAGGGACGAAAAATCACTGTGAGTGTTGTCAATTGTACAAACAGGTTTCATGAAAGGTGTTAAATTACTCTTGCTTAAATTTAAGTAGGGATCTGGAGAAGATGACCTCTTGAAGTCCCTTTCAACTATTCAAGAATTCATTATTTCATCTGCCAATGATTCTATTTCACAAACTTACCTTCAGCATTTTTCACATCAGGTTTATTACTTTTAATAATATATTTCAAAACCTGAGTTCTCCTGTACATACAGCAAGCCTGCATCCAGTGTGGTACACAGAAATGTAAGTATCTTTTATCTCCTTACTCTTAGAACCTCTTCCCTTTGTACTGCTGTGCTTTCCCCACAACCAGAGTATGTTTTCAGCATCACAACAATGCTGCACTTCTAAGCTTACTTGATCTAAACCCCCCCACACCTTCTTCAATATCCTGACTCATGATACAGGGATGATTAGGATAGGAAAGCAGAGGGCTGTGACCCACCTCACTTGGTGGCAAAAACAATGTTTTCCTCTGTCCACTTATAACATTACAAGACTTTTGTCCCTGCTACTCTTTCCAAAGAGCAAGAAAAATTCCACCAAAGACACAGTATAATAGAGGTTTTCCACAAAGGTCTTACTCATCTTTCAGAGTAATCTACTTAACTAAGCAGATTTTGGAACCCAATTAATGTATTTATCCCCGGCTTACAATCACACACAACTACTTTTTCAGCTTCATAAAGTCCCCTGTGGGAACACTTCAGATACCAAAATTAAATAAACACCTTAAAAGCCACTGAGATGGTTTTTAATAACCTACACATTGTTTTTGTTTCTCTTTAAAGTTAGGAATACAGGAAAAATGAGAGAAATAATTTTCAAACATGTCAGGCTTTGTTTATGAAGCAGGACTCCAACAAAGAGGAAAGAAACTCTTCAGCAATAATGGCTCTTTTAACAGCTGCACCAGTATAACATAATAAAACTGAGGCTGGAACAAGCTGCCAAAGGTATGAATCTCAAAAAACCTATCTTATCAAAACATACTTGAAAACAATTTCACCTTCATGAAAAGGACACCTCCAGGAAGCTCCATGTTAATACTTGAAAGGTGAATTTTAATTGTCACTTAATAGGTCAAAATTAAAATTCATGGCAGGAGGCTGAGAGCTATTACAGGAATGATTAGTGCAGTTGGTGGTCCAAAGAGAAAACAATCCTTCAGTGATGCATTTCCACACATTTTTCCATCCTTCTGGTTAAAAGTGCTGCCTTTTTTTTTTTCCCTTAAATACCAAGATCAGAACAGCCAATAAAACATATCAGTACACTGGGGGCACAAAATGGGTATAATCCAATGATAAATTCATCTAGACTGGAAATCAGAACCTGTGTAATTACTAAGGTAAGTCAAGTCTGAAATAGCCTTCCAATTATAGCAGAGGTGATAGCAATATACAACTGATTAGTTTTAAATTAGCACTAAATTTACAAAAACCCTTCACAATGCCCAGATCAGTCCCTGAAATTAATGACTCACCAAAAAGTTCAGAGACAAGAAAGGATAAGCAAAGGAGAGTGAAGAAATCCACAGCAACTTCTGCAGACACACGGAAGAAAAACAGACACACAGTGGTGGCTCTTGAGCCCATTCACTTTTGATGAAATAAAAAATGACACAAAGGCTCCATAAACTATCTAAGCCAGTACTGGCAGAAAAGAGGAGCTCCTACCACACTTATTGCTACCTTTACCACAAGTAGGTTAAGTCAATCAAAAACACAAGGCAGCTCATTTTAGCAGTAGTGCCTCACTGACTGTAAAAGGAGGGCCCAGCTCAGGGCATCACTCAGCATAGCACCTGTGAGTCCCAGCACTGCAGCTGTGCCCTCTTCCCTATCAACACCTGCTTCCCCCTCTGCACTGAGCGAGCCAAGTGACCTAGGTCAGGAAGATGGAACCAAAGGGTACCTCAGGGAGAAGAGAAAAGAGAAGAAGTACTACTTTTTGACCAGATTAGTTCTCTTATCTCCTGGCTGTGGAAGTTCCTTTGATGATAGAAGGGAAGGAGCAGCCACAACTCAGACTTCCTTCAAATCCCCTTACTAACATTACAAAATCCTAATCTGTGAATCACTTTCTAAAGGACTGACTGTTGCTTGTAGCCAGGCAGTACATTTCACTGTCACCATCTTAAGGCAAACACTGCAGAGCACTTCCAACAAATCTCTAATTTAGAACTCTATGTCAATTTGTGCTTATTGTAATTGTATTTACAGTCTTTTCAAACTTAAACTGCAAACTAAGCTCTTAATCATATCATTAATACCATCTAACCCACATAACACAGTTGGCTACAATCCTACTTAAAACCCAGGCACAGACATAACTCGCAGAACTAACCTTAGTAAACTTAGTAACTCAGTAAACTTTCATAAGATATAGAGATTAGTCGACATCAGAATATTCAGGATTTTGGCCTGTATCAGAGAACTGCTTAAAGAAAGCCACAGTACCTTCCCTCAATTTAAAGGGATAAGCAAGTGTTACCTGTAGCATCACCAAAGTCTCTCCCTGAAAATGGAAAGCACATTCCCTAAGTTTTAGCTGAAAACCAACATCGATTGTGAGAGTAGAGCTCAACACTAATAGAGAAAAGCAATGCTTACCTAAGCAAGATATTTCATACTTGTTGCTGGATTTTTCTCAAAGAAGAGCTGACTCTTTCAAATCTTTTTTTTATTCACTCGACTCTTATGCAAAAGGATGAAGGCACACATGCACACAGCTGTGAAATGTGGTAAGCTATTACTTATTTATGATACCATCAAAACCAGGCAGCTTTAACAACACAGCTTTGAGAGTGACAGCAGAAACAAAGTACGCACGACACTGCAGGAACTTACACACGAGGAGAGTCACCAAGACCCTTTAATGGAGTGTCGTACCTGCTTCACGGGGTTTCAGCAGATTTTCAAGTACTTCTATCTAAAGACAACGGTTTTGTACCGACTTGCCCTTAGGGAGAGACGAACTGTGGAAGAGGACTTGTAAAAAAAAAAAAAAAAGAAACAAGATGGAAAGGAAGGAAAAAAACCACCAACCAAAACAACAAACCAAACCAGAACGCGGCTAATCTGAGCCATACAGACGGCACAGATTCAAAACACGAGTTAACTAGTTCTGGTTCTTGGGAAGTGACTTCACTTTTCCCAAGGAGGAGGAGGAGGCAGACGAGCACTTCCACAGCGCTCTCCCTTCGCTCACCACGAAAACAACTTTGTATTTCAGACCCCGCACTCCGCTCCGGCTCCTCCGCTCCTCGCGGCGCGGCACTGCCCCAGGGAACCCCCAACACACACACCCCACACCCCCCCACCCCGGAGGCGGCAGCACC